>JAATLQ010033355.1:0-17485 GCA_013421005.1 Heliconius erato x Heliconius himera | reverse complement strand
AGATAATAACTCAACAATATAATAATTTATTTCTTAATAATTTCTTTTTTTTTTCAAATATAAATATCTTTAAAACTTTAAGTACATTATTTTTTGATAAAGTGTAGCGGTAACCTTTCCAAACTATATTTTCTTTTATGCACAGCGCCATCTATTAAGATCCCATCACAATTAGTGATAGCGTTACGCGTATGGAAGAGAGTATCAAGATTCGTTAGTACCTACTATTTTTGTCAATAAATAGCGTTATTGGTACCGATTTTTACTATCTCAAATATTAACTTCTTGAAAACTTAAATACTTATATCGTTTGATAGAGTGAAGCGATTACAATGAAATAAACACTAAAACCTACCTTGATTTATTTGTAATTTTTATGTATAAAAGTTACTTAAATTTATTGTGTACTTTTTACGTGATACGTGTTCACATAAACAGACAAACAGATAAACAGACAAACAGACAAAAATTCCAAAAATGTTGGAAATGGATTCTGTTAATTATCCTTTAACACCCTGGCTAATTTTTTTTTAAATATTTTCAATGTATAGAAACGACTTTTCTACAGATTTATTATAAGTATAGATATAGATTAGCTCAGTTGTCAAAACCTACAGGGACCCGTGGACCCACAGTTATAAAATGTAGCACGAAAAGAAAACTTACAAAAGAAATAAAAGCGAAAATAAGTAAAGTGACAGAAAAAAAAAGAAGAATTTATAGATATTTCATTGAGAACATATCTTTACAAATCTATATTTGTTGGCAAGGCTTGTCTTAACTGAATTAATTTAAAATTTATACACATAAATTTTAAAGTATAGACTAGATAGGTACTCCAGATAGCCTTATTGTAAACAAAGCTTTTATATATTAGGCTTACGTAGCTGAAGGGTACAATGGGACCCTATTACTAAGACTCCCTTCTCCATCCCTATTAACTATTAAGTGATTACTATAAAAAAACTCACTTCGAATAAATAAATTACATATTTCAACCGCAAACTGCCGTTGACCTTAATCTTAGTAGGTACTTTATATGCTCATTTAAACAAGCCTTCCAGCGTTGAGCGTAATGTATGGGGCAAAATGCACTTAAGCGGCCCTCTACAGGATATAAGGTGACGTTGAGTTGATTCAGAAAGTAGCACATACTGTGGCAATATACGTCAAAATGTGTTAAATTTATTGTATCATTAAAGCAATCTAATTTAAAAATTTCGTACTGTTTTAAATAAAAACGACCGTAGAAAGTCTATTGTAAGATTCAAAGGTGAATTCCCACGAGCTGTAATTTTTTGAGTTATAATATCAGCTTCACGCTGTATCCCGCACACAGCAGGGTAGGCAGAGGGAACCTAGTGTTAAGACACTCAGTTCCCTACTTTCTGCCGAATTCTGGAGGCATTGCGTGTTGAATGGCAGAACTCAACGCCGTTATTATATGAGATGAGATATTACAAATTGCCTGTCATCGCAGCTATGGTGGTCATGGACGTCGTGCAGTTAGGAGTATACTGTATATAAGTGTAGATTCGATACTCACACAGCATAAATTTAATTTGCGGTGAAATAAAACGCGGCGTTTTAAAGATATAAAGAGGAAAAGGTGGAGAATAGAGTGTCTTGACATTATGTTTCCTTTAGACGATATCAATTGAAAAGTTTTACGTAACATATATTTTTCTATATTTCACAAAAGCAGCAAAAGTCAGAGATAGTATCTCTAAGAACTAAAGGTTACAGGCGTGCCTATTATATTTGATATTCTGTATATCACATATCGTGCTATCAACGATAAATCTGTTACCGTAATCGTCCTATAATATCGTATTTAAATTATTGTCATAGAAAATATTTTTATGTGGAAGGAAGTGTTTTCTCTTTTTACCCAGCTCTGAGGGGAAAAGCGTGAAGCAACGAATATATAAAATATATAAAAAATAAAATCAGCTTCACGCTGTTTCCCGCACACAGCAGGGTAGGCAGAGGGAAATATATTTTCAAATATATATTTTTTCGTTTGATTATTTTTAGGAAAAAAAAAATTTTTTTCAAATATATATTTTTTTTGTTTGATTATGTTGGATTCCGTTACTTAACATCTCAATGTATTATATATTATATTAATTATAAAAAAATATGGATTTCTTAGGCGTTAGCGCGTTTGAGTTCCACATTGTTCATGTTTATTTTTTTTATTTTCTAAAATATTTAAACAGTTGATTAGTAAACCACCAAAATCTGGCGGCATTGCGTATTGAGTGTCGGAAGAAATAAAAATATTAAATATTTCATTTCCTCGAGTGAGGATCGAACCTATAAATAATCTGTTGCGTTTACAGAAACATGCGTGCGCCACAGCTGGCTCATGGAAAGCGGAAATCGGAGTGCCTTAACACTAGGCCCTCCTACCCTGCTACATGCGGGAAACAGCGTGAAACTAAAAAAAAAGAACCAAATAAAGTGTTTAATAGCCACATTAATTATCTAAACAAATTGAATAAAGACTTCTAACATTCTTTGAATAGGCAGTCAGCTTTAGGGAGGCACCTATACAAATACATCCATTTATTGCGTATATAGACGTTAGTCAAAGCAATTTTTTTTGATGGCAAGTGATCCTTATTATGGTTGAATTAATTTTGAAGCCTCTTGACTCCAATTTTGAGATTTTCTGATATTTTTATCTCAATGCTTATTCTCGTGTCTAATTATAAACATCTCCTATATAATTATTTACATATTACCCATTTATATTTGGGATGAAGCGTAAGTATCTGGGATTGCTTTATGCGGATAGACAAAGGGAATATAGTGTAAAGCATCATCGTATCTAGAGATAGTTTCGAGATGAATAGTTAGGAGGCTTTTAATTTTAAGTAGTTTTTTTATGTAAAGGTTATCAGACTATTATGGGCTGGGCACGGACCACACGCCACGACCACAAATTACTAGCGACGCACACGTCAGGGTAGGCAGAGGGAACCTAGTGTTAATTGCCGTTATAAGTTTTTACTTTTTATCTATTTTATATGAATAAAGATATTTAAATGGTTTTCTTACTTGAAATGTTAATATAAGTTAACATAGAAAATATATAATATCTTTAATAATAACATTTACTCACCGTAATTGTCAACTTAACGAACAGTACAATACGAAACAAGGAATTTGGCTTTAGGTCATTGTTTTTAGGACTCAAGGTTTTTTTTTTTATAAAGATTTTCAGTCACTTAAGAGATAATTAATTATCTTTCATGAAATGTTGTTTGCTAATTTATTTTGTTTTAGTAAAGAAAAGGCCTGAAAGAAATATTTAATATTTTCATTTCTTCGCTCTGGTGTCAAAGTGAAATGCGACTAAGCGCCTGACGCGCGTTATGTTTCTGCCACTCAACACTCAAGGCTTTCAGAATTCGGGGAGAGCGAAGTGTCTTACCACTAGGTTCCTACGTTTCCTCTGCCTACTCTGATATGTGCGTGATACAGCGTGAAGTTAAAAACAAAATGCTTATAACATATCAGCTTTTACTTGCAGGTTCCTGCCTGTGGCCAAATAGAAAGGATCTATGTTAAAATTTTTATTGTTCTCAAAAAAAGTAAAACTGTCAATGTTGACCGCAGTTCCAATATTTATTTTGAATTAACGTGTAATTGAACGTGTAATTTATAGCCTTTAGCCTTCTTCGATAAATTTTATCGAATCTTAACATAGGACCTTTTCCGCTGTGGTGGCAAAACAGAGCAGTTCCTTGAATGTATGTCTGAAAACTACGCTGTCTCCGTCTACCTTTAAAAGACATCAATAAGTCAGTTAGCTGCTAAGAAAGGCATGTCTTTCTTAGTTCTTACGCTAAAAAGTAAGTCCGAGTTACGATCTAACATTCTAAATCTAACCCATATAGGGTAAACTCTCGGACACTGTCCCGTGATATTTATTAATTTTTTTCAACTTCAATATTCCGAATTGAAAACAAAAAGAACCTCACATTCCTTCTACCACATGGTAAATAAATGAAAACAGTTCCTTTCTCAGCCTGGGCTCTTTCTCAAAATTATCTAAGTACAGTAAAATTTGAATAAATGGCAGCTTCTAATTTCAAAATAGCGAACAAAGGAACTCATCAGGGTTGTTGGGCATTCCTTCCGAGTCCTCTAAGGGCGGCTCAAAGGGCCCATCTCATTCCGCAAAATTAAATGTAATAGTTATAGCATCCGTTTCTAGTTGGGTTGTATAGCTTAAAGCTCTTTTAAAAGTACTTTGAATAGGCTGTTGATTAAGCACGGCGGCACTACAGTATGGCTGTATATGTGACGGTTGCTTGTTCGATTCCCACTCTGGGAAATGATACATTTGACATTATTTTACCACATAATGCCTTAGAATTTGGCGGAAGGTGGGGAACAAAAGCGTAACTATATCATGAGTCATGAGTTCGATTTCCACATATGGGATGAATCTTTTTAATTTCTTCGTTTTGTACGTCGTATAATGCCCCGAATACAGGCGGTTATTTTTGCGTATGCTGTTATGCTGAACAAAGAATGAAGCCAAGAAAAATATTTAGATATTATTTGATAGTTATTGTAAGAAAAGTTGAAAGAAAACAATAGATAGAGTTTATTGTATTGGAACAATTTGGGTGATTCGAAGTAAACTATTAATTAATTTTACACAGCTATGAATATTTTGTATTCCGGCTTAGATTAAGTGTCAAAGGTGATAATGAATTACTGAGGTGAATGATGGAAATTTGAAAAAGCCAAGTGATTTGAATTTTAAGTAAAAATAATAATAGCAACCGTGAAACAAAAACGTCAACTTTTTTATATAAAATAATTAAACAATTTTTAAATAATATAAAAAGTACAATGGAAAAAAATAATATTTTATGGAGTAATAAAATTAAAATAAATTATAAATATATTTTTGTTATTCCCAGATTTCTTAGCTACAACAAAAATGTTGTAGCTAAGAAATCTGGGACGTGTGCACGAATATTCTGTGCGTTCAAGTGAGTGATATTAAAAAATGTTTTTAAAGAATTCAACGGAACATGGAGAGTCTTATAACTAGATTCCGAGATTTACTCTGCCTACCCTGTTAAGATGCGGGATACAGCATAAAGCTGAAAAAAATCTAATTTTTATGTGTATAGCAGAGTAGACCTATGTCATGTACTAGAAAGAGTTTGTCATATATGTTATATACTTAGTTCTCCACTCTCCGCCTCAATTTGAAATATTGTTTACAGAGTGACGTAACAGTCTTATAATAGCGGGAAATGAAACGTATTAAAATGTATAATTTCTTTGGTAATATTCGAATCTGCGACCGTCACGTTTACATTCAAACACTTCTATTATTTGGTATTTACAGTCAATTTGTATGAGAAAGAGTCAGCTTTAGATAATAAATAATTTGCAATGAAACTACAAGCAAGTAATAAATTGACTCAATAGTTCCTTTAACAGTTCTGAGAGATATTCTCTATGTTTTAAGATAATATTGTTGTAATATAAAGTACGAAGTACCAGTTGAGGCCGGTCGTGGCGCAGTGGCACAAACTGTGACTGTAAAACCGACTGGTTGTGGGTTCGATCCCCACTCGAGGAGATGGAATATTTACTTAAATTTATAGTTCCATTTCTTCGCTCTGGTGTCGCGGCAAAGCGCGGCTTTTAATTCCACTCAACACGCAATGCCTCCAAAATCCGGCAGAAAGTGAGGAACAGATGTTAAGTTAACATTAGGTTCCTTCTGCCTACCCGGGTGTGCGGGATACAGCATGAAGCTGAAAAAAAAAAAAGAAAAAAAAGTTCCCATACACTAGATTAGTAGTAGTAGAATCTTAAGGTTTTTAAGATACAAGTTACAACAGTGTTGTTTTAGTATGAACTGATAAAATATAAATAATTATATGAGAGGAAATAAACGATTTAACTTTTCCCAATTAAAGTATATGCAGTTCATTGGGATTGAACCCACAACCATCGCGTTTACAGTCAAAGTCTGCTCTATTGCGTCACGACCGCGTTAATATTAAACATACTCGTTTTTTTTCCATATTTTTATTTATCCGTATACAAACAGCAGCGTTGAGTTCCGCTATACAACTCAATAAATGAATGGGGAACGGAGTGTGATCCCTTTGCCTACCCTGCCATGTGCGGGTTAGAGCTAGGAATTTAAGAAATATATAATTTAGTAGATACAATATGATATGTAATTAATTATTTAATTCATAAATTTTATATTTGACAAGAGAAAATAAGATGAAAGTGTTTGCTAATTGTTTTTCTTTTGTAATAAATCATCTTAATTTCTAACAAGTATATCTTCGAGACATGTTTCATGAGATTATCCTGTCAAAATTATCTTATGTTATAATTTTTTGATACAATTTTTATAATTTGATTTACTTTTCTATTTATTTTATTTACTTATTTTACTTTTTTTTATTAATCTAATCTAATCCATTCCTGTTCGTGTTCCAGACCTCGGTTGACCTTCGAAAACACAGTATCAAAGATATTGGAGGAAGGTCACGTAAAAAGCATGAGGACCCCCCGGAGGGCATGTATGAAGTGCAACCTCTTCATACAAGGACGCAACGCAACGCAACTGTATCGAAGAGTTTGCAATAAGGTCGCAACTAATGCTATCGTGATTATACACCGCAGTTGCTGGCGGTTGTTTTTGTTTAATGATAGTCTCACAGGTATTTTACTCGTTATTTTTTAAATTTTTCTCAACTTCACGCTGTATCCCGCACACTGCAGCATCGGCTGAGAACAATTAGTGTTAAGACACTCCATTCCCCACTTTCTGCCGAATTCTGGAGGCATTCCGATTTGCGTGTTGGGTGGCAGAACTCAACGCCAAGCTCGAAACCGGAGCGAAGAAATGGAAATATAAATTTAAATAAATATTTCATCTCCTCGAGTGGGGATCGAACCCACAACCAGTCGATTTACAGCCACACATTGTGCCCTTGCGCCACGACTGATCTCCACTCCATTTTTTAAATTTTATCATATTAATCGTTTATTATCGCAACACAACTGAAAATTCCAATTTTTATCAAAATCTAATAATAAATAAAAAAAATGATGCAACAAATAAACCTTAAATCGCTTTCCTAAAAACTAGCATTTTTCACTTTCCATACTTTACCTAGAGACCGTCGATTTAATTTATATATCTCACGTTTCCTGATATTAACACCAATTATCCTTTACAAATATACGTATTCCGTAGAGTTTATATGGTGGTTACGTTTGACTGACTGTTTTTATATGGAAAGGTGAATTAACATTTGAAATTTATTCATAATTTTCATTTCACAAAATTTCCTTTACATATTTATTTAGTATTATTATGAATTAATTTATAGACTACAAAATATGACTTATGAAATATTTAATTCAGGTAGTCGTGACGCAGCGGCATAAGGGTGTAACGAGAGAATACATTATTATTTATCAATATTGTTCATTTCATTTCTTCGCTTTGACACCAAGGTAAAAGCCCGACGTTGAGGTCCGCCACTCAACATAATACCTCGAAAAATTCAGCGGAAAGTGAGGAGCGGAGTGTCTTCACACTAGGTTCCCTCTACCCACTCTGTCGTGAGCAGAATACAGCGTAAAACTGATTAATCTAATTTCTTCGCTCTGATTACGAGGCTAAGCGCAGCATTGAATACCGCTACTCGATTTACAAGGCCTCGAGATTTCGGCAGAAAGTGGGGAGCGGAACTCTCTTTATGAAAACAGAGTACTTAACTTTAGGTTTCCAGGTACACTAGGTTCCAGCTACTTAGATGGGTGAAGCTAAAAAAAATAAAGACCTCGAAATTCCCAACTCCAATTCCGCACCACCACAAATTAAAATAATCTCTGATTGTAATCGCGATGCTAATTCCAAAATATTAAATTTAAATTATTTCCATTTCTCCGTTCTGGATGCAAATTTGAATTGAACATCACGAAAAGATGCTAAATGATCTGGAAAGGAAGCAAATAAAAATTCAAGATGTATTTTCTATAAATATTAAGGACTTAAAAAAAACATAAGGAGTACAATTTTTTTAAATATAAATAATAAATAGGTAAACGTATCTGTTTAAGAACAACTTTTAAATAAATTAAATTATTGGAAATTAAATTTAGGTAAAATCGAAGTTAGAAAGCTTCACGTATTTTATTCTCATAGTTTCAAGTTACGAAACTTTCAAAGCTTGGAAAACTGAAAGTTCGCAACTAATTGTAATGTATATTGTCAATTATACATATAACGACATGACATTTAGTTAAAGAGAGGATAGTTAATAAGGAATTTTTTAACTCTCAGAAATTAAAATCGAATAAAGTTTTCTCGAGTGAGAATCGAACCTACAACCTGTCGCGTCAATAGTCACACGCTTGTGCCCCTCCGCTACAACTGGCTAATTTTCTAAGGTTTTGTTTATTATTTTTTTGCTTATATCTTTATTTTACATATAGAAAGGCAGAAGGAACCGAGTATTACGACATCCATTCACATTTTAGTGGTCGAACTCAACGCAGTATTTTTAATTAACAATTTTTTGAGTATGAATCGAACTCCTAACCTTCATATCTACGGTTAAATGCTATCCCACAAGTGAGAATGTTAAGTTTGCTAGATTAAAAATAAAAATTTCGTCTAAGGGATATTTTTTTATGAAAAAATGACTTAGTAACAATAATTCCTTTGTTTGAGCAGTTATAATCTATTCATCGTGAGTGTTTTACACATCTATTTTTTTATAATTATATTTTGAATCATATTAACATAAAATAAATATTACTTTTTTTATTCCTGTTAGGTTCTTATTATACAGCTTTAATGTTAATAAAGTTTTAATATTAGCGTTTGTGATTTTATTATTATAATGTAAAGTTGTTTTACTAATATATTATTGGCAAGCTTTATAATTCTTTCTTTGGTTTAAAAATTTTAAATAATATTTTGTGAAGTCAAATGACACAATTTTGTTATAATTGTTGATTTGACTAATTTTAAAAATATAATAGGCATGTGTGGATTTATTCTTTACTTTAAGACACAGTGGTGTGTAATAAGCAATTACTAAAGTGAAAAAACTGAAGAGCTGTTTTTCTATTATTTAAATACCCGGGGAAGCTTTTAGTTCATAAGTGGCGAGTGTTTCCACGTTAACACATCAAGATCATATATTAAGGTCATAAAATATTGTTTATTATCTTTGTATTGCTTGAAATTAATAGCATGCATTAGGATACCTATGTACAATAGGTATGAATATATAATATTTTATTTATATATTTAGAGTTTTTTTTCCATTCTTACCTATGTACATATTGATTATTTTTATATTTATTTGTTTATTTATTTCGTAAACTAATACGACTGGGTGTAAGTTGCAGATTTGAGTCATGAGTGCAAATGGAAATCACCATGAAGGTGTAAGGAGACGTAAACGTGAACGTGGGCTAGTCTTGGGTCGTGAGCTGAGTTCGCGCTCATCTAGCAGATGCAAATCCAGATCGAATCATTGAGCTTTGAGGTCATCTTATCGGGCGAATTCCAGTTATCAACATTTCTTAGGACCACGTCGCAGTCACAAGCGACGAAGAAGAATGCTGGTGATTGAATCGTCTAATTCTGATGGTGAATGTGGTACAGAAGATTTCGTTCGTCACGAAATAATATTAGCGTTGATACAGAAATATACACAACTCAAGAAGTTATTAACCGACTTAAAGCAATACCATCTACATCGTCGCAAAACCAAAATCATTTTTGAATAATTTCTTACGCGATTCCCGAATTTAACCCGGCAAATAAAGAACAAGCTTATAATAGATATTTGGTTAACGGAAGTAGAGGAATGTTCAAAGTTGTATAAATGGTCAGAAACTCCATTACTCCATTATACGTTGCCTAAACTTATGGGAGTTGCTAAATTATGGTATGAGGGACTTCCTTCAGTGAATTTTACGTGGAACGAATGAAAGGAAATATTAAGCAAAAGCAAAACTTTTCCAACTGTCCAAAACTATGCGCATGAAATGCTTGATCGTAAACCTAAGTATAATTAACCTTTAGAAACATTTATATCATAAAATAAATGTGATATATACGGTAAAAAGGCTATTGATTGTATTATTTCTCCTATAGAGGACCGTAGCATACGATTAGGAGCGCAAGCTGTAAATTTTGTACTTCGTGAAGATTTACTAGCCTATTTGAAAAAAAATAGGTATGCGTAAAAGTTTTGCGTATAACAGAAATACACAATGACACATAAAGTGCTTTAATTGTGGAGACGGACATCCTAGTTTTAAATGTTTAAAACCTTTAATAACTTGTACTATTTGTAAACGGCACAAAGTGTGACTGTAAAACCGGCTGGTTGTGGGTTCGATCTCCACTCGAGGAGATTAAATATTTACTTTAATTTATATTTCCATTTCTTCGCTCTGGTGTCGAGGCAAAGCGCGGCGTTGAGTTCTGCCACTTAACACGCAATGCCTCCAAAATTGGGCAGAAAGTGGGGAATGGAGAACACATATCAATTCACGGGAATGCCGTTTGGCTTGGCTAATGTACCATTGGTATTTCAAAAGACAAAAAACAAAATGTTGCACGAATCTAAAAATATTGCTTACGCTTTTATGGATGACATAATAATACCAGCAAATAGTGTAAAGGATGGGATGACTAAATTGGAAATAATTTTAAAAATAATATTAAAAGCCGGGCTCATTCTGAAACTTATGAAATGTAGTTTTTTTTTAGTAAAATAGATTATCTGGATTTTGAAATTTCGGAAAAAGGAGTTTGTTCCGGTAAAAGTAAAACTGAAGCAGTGGACAAATTTGAAACACCTACTAACCAACATGAAGTGCGCCAATTTTTAAGACTCGCTAATTTTTTTAGAAAATTTGTTTTTTAAATTAGATTTTGCTGTTATTGCTAGTCCGCTAACCAAATTAAAAAAAAAAAATGTTAAACGTGAATGGCGTTCTTGTCAAGTAGAGGCGTTTAACAAATTTTAAAAAGAGTTGATCAATAGACCAATATTAGTACTATATAACCCGAAAGCTAAAATGCAAATTCATACGGACGCTTGCAGTAAAGGTATAGCGGGAATTTTTTAACAGGAAGATAGTAATGGTTCTTTAAGAGCAATCGCATGTTACAGCCGGCAAATATCTCCTGAAGAACAAAAGTATCACTCTTTTGAATTAGAGACTTTAGCTGTTATTGTTTCGTTAAATAGATTCAGAGTATATATATTAGGAATTCCATTCACAATAGTAACGGATTGTAATGCTTTGCGAACGACTCTTTGAAGAAAAGATTTAAGACCACGGGTGGCTTCAAATTCAAGAATATAATTGTATAATCGAGTTCAGACGTATGAGTCATGTAGATGCTCTAAGCAGGAATGCCATAACTACAAATATATTAGATATTTTCGTAGTAGAAACTGAAAATTGGCTAACATCAATGTAAAATACAGAGATTTTAAATATAAAACGTATATTAGAAGACAGTGAATTAGAAAAAGCAATTGATATTTACAAAAATTTTAAAATTAAAAATGGAAAAGTATATAGAGTTATTGATAATGAATTGAAATGGGTAGTTTCAAAAGGTTAGATGGCAATTATTGAAGGAAAATCATGATGATTTAGGACATTTTAGAGTTGATAAAACTTTAGAAAAACTAAAATCCTTATATTGGTTTGTTGAAATGAGAAAATTCGTAAAAAAATATTTTCTGTCTTCTTCTTATGTTCTGTCTCTGTCTTGAATGTAGTTATCACAAGACCCCTACTGGAAAAAGACAGGATATGCTCTCCACCCTATTCCAAAAGTTGATGACCCCTATACTAAAACTAAAACAAGTATAAAATTACTAAATCAATATTTTAGTATATTTGGAGTTCCTTTTCGTATAATAAGTGATAGAGGTACATCGTTCACTAGTAAAAGCTTTAAAGAATTTATTGAAAAGCATGGGATCCATTATGTACTAAATTCAGTTACTACACCCCGAGCAAATGGGCAAGTAGAGCGTTATAACCGTACCATTTTAGAGTCATTGGCTATAAAAAATCATAATTGTCAACGAATGGGATAATCATTTAGAAGATATTCAGTTCGGATTAAATACAACAGTTAATAAAACCATAGGGAAAAGTCCTTCAGAAGTACTGTTTGGTTCACGATTGCGTACTAAAAGTGATGATATTGTAAGTTCATTATTAGATAAAAATGGGAATAAAACTCAAACGGTTGAAAAGGTTAGAGAACATGTAAATTTGCGAGTAGCAAATAATCAGAAATAACAATAAAATTGATTCAATCTTAATCAAAAACGTAGAAAGCTAATAACTATAAAGTAGGTGACTTAATTAGGGTTCAACGCGATATTAATAATAATAATGGCAAATCAAAAAAAACTTGTAGCGAAATTCTATCTCTCGAAAATCATTTAAATATTTATTTAAATGTATATTTCCATTTCTTCGCTCTGGTGTCAAGACGAAGCGTGGCGTTTAGTTCCGCCACTGAACACGCAATACCTCCAAAATTTGGTGGAAAGTGGTGAACGGAGTGTTTTAGCACTACGTTCCCTATGCTATGCGGGATATAACGTGAAGCATTACAAACAGGTCAAATCAATTGAAATCTATAGTAAGGTGACCTCCAAATATCATTCCCATTTAGCCTCTCTCACCTTTACTGGGTCAAGTAAATATTTATTTAAGGACGCTCTCTTAATCTAATATGCGTAAGCTCTTACTAAAGTATTTAAATTAGTCGTTTTGCTATCGTTACTTATTTATGTTTTCAAATTGTATTGCTTATTGTTAATTTATAGGAAGTTTGTGAAGGATATATTTGCCTTAATTGTTGAATAGAACAGGCGAAAGTATATAGCCTAGTCAAACTCCTTTTTTAGTGACCGACACATTTGGACAGTCAACGTCGATTCGATGTTCGATGTCGAAAAGAACGATTATTAACTTACGCCCAATATTAATAATCGATCTCCTACGTCAATCTTCGATTGTTCCATATATCTATCCAATCTCTAGATTGGACAATCTAGAGATTGGATAGATATATGGAACAATCGAAGATTGACGTAGGAGATCGATTATTAATATTGGGCGTTAGAGGTTGCGTATAAGTCGTATAAGATTAGGTGTGTAAGATTATTTGTAGGGATTTCCATATCTTCGTAAACTATTATAGCTTGTCCCGTCTCATGCAATCAGGTACAAATATAAAATCTTTACGAAATCCTACAAAACCAATTGTAGGGTTGTTATTTTGGTGGCTCTTCTCATATCATAATCTGATTAATATTGAGAATTTATCCTCTAGTTCTTTTCTCTTCTGTTCTTCAGATATTTGTCGGTCAAGATAGTTATGGAGCTTATTATACTCTGGAAAATTTTAGCGACTTAGCATTTGATTTGCCATTTAGTATAGCACCATTCCCTTTTTTAGGTTTCAGACGTGGTAGTTTTGATTAGAAGTTTTTAAAAAAGACCTGTGGTTTTATGTTTTTCAGAAAATTGCTCTAGGTCACCGCAAATATTATTATTACGTTATAGGTATCTATAACATTTTTAGTAATGTGGTTGAAAAAAATTTATCTAAAATATTGTACGCGACCGCCATAATAGTGACAATGGTTGTCTATAATATTTATGATTAGAAGCCATTTGAAAATGCCAAAGAAATTACTGAAATATACCTAAACCAAAGTGTACAATAAACTTCGTGAAAGCTTAGTAAGGTTAGAATACAGAACTTTAACTGTTTCTCAGACACGCAATCGCATGTCTTAACTTCTGATTATCATTTATTATTTACCTAATAAATTAGCTACAATGCTAACAATACAAATATTTATTTCAATTTTAGATTTATGAAGTTTGCTATTGGGGCACCGTTTTTTTTAGTTTCATGCTGTATCCCAAATACAGCAAGGTATGCAAGGGGAACCTAGTGTCAAGTCATTCCGTTCTCCATTTTCCGCTTAATTCTGGAGGCATAGCGTATTGAGCGGTAGCGGCGGCAAATCAACGAGTTTTTCCTTCGACACCAGAGCGAAGAAAATGAAAATATTAAATATAGGATGAGAATCGAACCCACCACTAGTACCGTTTAAATCTCACACACACATTCCTCGATAAATGCACAATCGAATACAAACATATTTTTTCAAATCGAACCAGTACCTCCTGAAATGGTTCAACCAAACATTTTTTTCAGCTTAATGATATGAATATTGAGAGTTTTCCTCGTCTGGTTAAACAAAGCTTATTATAATGATCAATATCGAGCATGTTTTGTTTTTCTCTAACGTATAAAAGTGGATAATAAAGTATCGGATAAGTGTAAACATATAAAATAATATTATAATTATATATGATTTTTTGTACCAACAATTCTGTCTATACTAATATAATAAAGCGAAAAAGTTTATTTGCTTGTTTATACGGTAAGATCTCTGGAACTTGGAAAAACATCCTGTAAAAAAACCCAAGTCTCGCAGCTCAGTCTTTCTACCGTAAAAAGTTGTGAGATCCATGTAATACCAAGTCGGTTAATCTATTTAGTCTCTACTTAAAGGACCTTTCCGGCTTACGTTATTACATAAGTTATTATCATGCCAATATTAAAAATATTTTACGTTTTAAACAAATAGATCGACTTGGACATCGCATGAAAACACAACCTATTGAAAGACATAGTAGACATCATATTTGGAAGGACTCTGGTGAGGAATTCGGTTGCTGGCCCGTCGTGCTGTGTAGGGTGATACATACTAATAATCAAATCATGCGATGCGTCTAGGTGATATTTCAACGTCTTTTCTTTGTCATTGATATTGAAACTTATGAGCGAAAGTTATTCCATCATCAAGAAAATTGTGTGAAGATAAACTTTGGCTTTTATAGCATGTAATTTGGACGTATAGTTTTCTAGAAAATGTAAAATTAAAATAATTCAACGCTGGACTCGCGCAGGGGTCGCCATGGAACCGATGACATTAAGCAGCCACGTACCTAATGCACTTTCTCATAATTATGAACACAAGTTGTTCATGATTGAATGTCAATAATTTGTTGGCAAATGCAACATAACAAAAGAGTTATAGGTGGTATGCAGGCGAAGCCGCGGGTGGGCCGCTAGTAAAATATATATTTTTAATATGAATGTCAAACTATTCACATTAGCGTCGTAGTTCTCGAAATTTTGAAAAGTGCGTGATTCACGTCTATGTTTATAGAATTTCATTAAATAAATATATTTTAAGTAATGAGTCCTGCAGACATTGTTGTGCTGGACATGAAGGTCACCAATAGACATCAGGGTCACGGTACCTATTTCGATTTTCATCTCTCGCACAATTTTTATCAGATCTAATTAGGTAATACGACACCAAATTCTCTATTTTTCTTCTTTATATTATTAGTCGTTCTTTTAATTTGTTTTTAATATGTTTAACATAACATACATATATAGACTAATTTCCATATTTCCTTGTTCACTTTAATATTAATTTTAAGTGCGACATTACGCTCACCCCTTTCCAAGTTGACAATGCTGTCTGTGGCAGACGCAGAAAATAATTTATTTATTAGCTTTGCCTACAATACCTTCACACCTGTTTTTGACACGTTCTCGTTATATAAAAATAGTGAACACGTTGAGTACATGTAAAATATAAGCGTGACAACGTGTTTACACTCATGAAATATGATCATGAAATATTTTATTTTCATAATTTTTCGTAGAACTTTTCTTTGTTCAATTGGTGTCTATTTTTTAATGATAGATCAAACGCATCGACTCCAGCTTCTCTTTGTTTATATAAAATTTTTGAGCATTTATATAATTGAAAAGGTTTTATAATATTTTTTATTATAAACATTTATATAAGTGATAATTAAGCTTTAAACTGTTTTATTTACAGCACAAAATCTAACAAATGCCCCAAGAAGGTCTCGACAATCGTAACCTACTACAAAAATCGCTATCATTATGATTTATTTGAATATTTTATAGAAAATCTTTTAAAGTTTAAAGTTGAAGTCCAGAGACCAGAGTTAATAAGTTCATTGTATCCGAAACTGCGTGAGGACAGAATTTTAAAATAATATGAACTAAAGGTTATATTTACCCTTTAAGCAATTTCTTATTGAAAGTACAAACGTGACTCTCAACGTAGTTTAAAAAAATGTTTAAGAGGAATATTGCATAATCTGGAGCTCTATCAGACAGAAAACTTGTGACCATTTACACATATTCCAGAATTCGGCGGTAATGGTAGTGTTAACACGGAGTGTGTTAACACTAAGTTCCAAGTTCTTTCTGCCTACCCTGCCTGCATTACTTTCTTGCTAAAAGAATATAAAAAAATTAAAAGAAATATATATTAAACAGAAATTAAATGTAACATTGTATGCCATGATGAAATGTTAATGGTCGAGATAGAATAGGCGACTTTATATATATGTAAATCCTGAAAAAAAAAGTATTATGGTATAGATTTTTTTTCAGCAGCAGCCCGCATGTAGAGCAGGGTAGGCAGAAGGAGCCTAGTGTTAAGACACTCCGCTCCCCATTTTTTGCTGAATACTGGAAGCATTATGTGTTAAGTGGCGGAACGAAAAATTAAATATTTCATTTCCTCGAGTGGAAATCGAACTCAAAACCTGTCACGTTTACGACTGATGCGAATGCACCACGACTGCTCTTAATTATAAATTACAATATTCATTATGTTTATGAAGTTTATCAGAAGTAAGTTAATAGTAACTAAACGTAACAAAGTATATTAAAGCCATTCCTTGTGTCAGCCTGATTTAATTGAATTATACCACTGGAGGTTAATTAGTAGATCAAAACGACACGTGTTTTCCGAAGCACGGGTATATCAAGGCTGACTTTTTTATCAAAAATATTCAATAAATCTCAGAATTCGTTATCAAAACTATTCGATTTCAATTCAAAAGAAATAATCAAAGTTAAGATATTTAAATATTCCAATAGTGTAAAATAAATGTGACATAACTTTAAATTTGCAGTTTATGAATTGGAAAAAACAAACCGAGCATCTCCAATTGGGCTTTTTATTAGAATTAGTTTTTCTTTATTTGAAATAGAATATGAATATAAAAATAATCTTAATATATATACTTAAAAATAATTTTAATACATGTAAATTAGACGTATGCTAAAATATCTCTGGAACCACTGGTCCGATTTATTTTTTTTATTTAGTATGAAAGCTACATTTCTCGGGAATACTATAGGCTATATAACATAATTGTTTAGTTCTTAGTTACAAAAACATTCAATATAATACTTCTCAAACCGTGACACCGTATTTTTATCTTTTTTTTTTTTTTTTTATTGTAGATAGGCAAACATTTGTCC
>JAATLQ010033354.1:0-17484 GCA_013421005.1 Heliconius erato x Heliconius himera | reverse complement strand
TGAGATCAATATAAGTCGTTGGAACGAACGCACTACCGCAAGGCGGCCGATATGTTAAATAAACGCACGGCACACACCCCACAGTCGTGTCTCGAACCGTAGGCGGACACTACTACATACACCAGAGTTCCAGGACATAAAATAGCACCACACACCCGTACGAGACAGGCGGACACTACTACATACACCGGAGCTGGGACATAACAGCACCACACACCTACTAGTCGTATACCAAGTCGAGTGGTATATAATATGTCAATGACCAACGCCATACAAGCACAGCTTACGTATCGCGAGCGTACTGCGAGACGGCATCAGCCACGACACAGTTAATGTCGCTATAACAGTTCGCATAAGCCCATCACGTCGGCCTTCGCGACGTCAAGCAACATTCAATATTATAATATGGATCAAAGATCCACAATATGTGTCGCTCCTACACATATATTGCCTTTATAAGAAATTCGATCCTAAAAGATCGTGCCATGATAGACTTCGAATTATCACATTATATTTATTATACATTTGGTACGAGTCTTTATGTGCATCACATTCATTTGTACTGTAGTACTTAAGAGTTCGACTCGACCGCTGCCTTCCGAGCATCACCACCTCCTATATATACGAAACGACGGTCGCGACACTCGGGACGACAATACACGAACTCGTCTCTATTAATATTTTATTCAAAAAATATATAGTTTGTATTATTCATAATTAACTATGTTATTTATGTGCATTGCCATGCATATTTTATTTTATTTATTTATTTATTTTTTTACCTATACTCAAGGTATATACTGTTACAATACGGAGAAGAAACTCCAGAGGGTGTCGTTACAGTCAAAGGAGTTCAGCCTGGGACTTGCGACTGAAGAGAATGGTTACAGGGCCAGTTTAAGTCTACTTAATTAATATTTCTAAAAACTCTTGGTTAGTTTTTACCTAACTGCGCAACGCTAAGGAAAGTAATGTGTTTATCGGTCGATGCATGTATGTTTTAAGCAATTAAATCTTCCCTATGAGTTATTATTAAATCCCAGCTGTTAATTCTAATACTACTACTCTGCTAACTACTAACTATTAGGCTAGTTTAATTTCTTTTTAGTTCTCATTCAGTTTTTTTTTATATTCTTATCATTATTTTTATTACTTTCCTTTAGCGTGAACTTAAAAAAATATTGTATACTTCAAAATCGTTTAAAATGCTACCAACATTATAAATGATATTAAGAAATAACAATCAAAAGTCATGGCACCACCGCGTCTAACTTTAAAAACATCCATTGTCGTAATGCTGCCGATGGCCGTGACCTCTCAGGTGAAGGCGAGATAAAGGTCAGCTATCAAAATTCAATTATCTCATAGTAATGTTGCTTGTAATCTTTTCTTTTGTTCGGAATGGTATAGTGGTAGTGTTGTGTTAGGGTATTTTTAAGTGGAGTAGCTAGTTTGAATCAAATTTATATTAAAGTTAAATTTTCTTTGGATATTTACTTTAAAAAAAAAATGTAAAATTTGGAAAAAAATAGTGATTTAAAAATATTTGAACTATGGAGAACTAACTAGGGATTACTAGGAACAAGGAAGAATATATCGCATAGCGACATATCAGTTTTCTATTTATATTAGTTTTTTACACACGTTATATAAAAAAACAGGCCTTTCCGAATCATTTTAAGTGCTTTAGGTAAGTCTAAGCATAGCATGTACATTGAATTAGTAGTTCCTAAGATTAGCGCATTCAACCAAACATACTCTTCAGCTTCTCATATAAGTATAGATCGTTTTTTTAAATATTATACAAACAAAAAGTACCTCCACTTATTTCAATTTTAACAAAAGATATTTACGCTCTTATTTCTTTTTCCATATTATACTCGTACAGCAATAAGAATTATGATAGTTAACTTCTTAGTAAGATGCCCGCCCGTTCCTCACAATACAGTGGTATTTAGGTTAATGAGACGGTGCAGGTGATAAGATCACCTCTTACATATTCTTACTTCTTTCCATTTAATATATAAGTCTGTTGTATTTTCGTAGATTGTAGATAGATGTCTTCAGAATTTAGCGGAAACTGGGGAACGGAAGTGTATTAACACTAGTTTCCTAGAGTCCCTCTGCCTAACCTGCTATGTGCGGGTTACAGCGTGAATTAAAAATAAAATATCAAGAGAAAGTAAAAAAAGTACTAGTCGCTGTGCGTCATCTGGCTTTTACCGTGTTGGTTGTATGTTTGACATATAATACATACTGATAAACATAGCGCAGCGTTTAATTCCGCCAGTCAATAAGCAATATCACGAAACTTGAACATAAAGTAGGGAACTGAGTCTTTTAAAGGTTCCCCCTACCTCTTCTATGCGTAAAACAGAGTGTATCTGCTTTTTTGTTTTATCTCTTAAAAAACATTTAAAGAATATTCTTATTTTTTTTTTAACATTAAGCATTTGTATATAAAATTAAAGAACAAAAAAATGTATTACATTAACAACCTAACTTAAAAAGTTCTTTACCCACCACAAATCGAAAGAACCAAAATCACTTTGTACTTTGAAATTTTCTTCTAAACTGCATTAAGAGCGTAAGTGGGTTTTCATGCGAGGAACTAGTTTCTAAAGCACGGTCGTTCGTTCGTTCGGCCTTGTGTTGCTCTTTTACTATATAATAATTTAAAGTGGAACATGTTGAACCGAAAACCTATATTGGCTTGTGATTTGAAATTTTTAAGAAACGAGATTATTTCAATTTCGGAACCTTTGTACTAAAGTATTTTAAGCTGTGGTTATATAAATATTTTTGTAGTTTAGGTTTAGGGTGACTATATAGAAAAAATGTGATTTATTTTAGAAAGTATATTCTATCGTAGCGTAGCGGCGTAAACGTGATGATTATGGGTTCGATTCCGATTTGTTATTCGTTATTACTTTTGACATTTTTTTTTTCGTGAATACTTTTGTTAAAACTTTCATTTCTTTGGTCTAGTGACAAAAAAAAAACGGTACTGAGTTTTCCCACTTAACATACTATCTCTCAAAATAACGTCTTAACACTGGGTTCCCTCTACCTCCTTCTACTATCCTTCAGCGAGAAACTAAAAAAAACTTATCTGTAGCTCATATATATAAAAAATCATATTTTAGCTAATAAGACCAGAACCATTATATAACGAACATAAAGAAATATCCAAGATCATCTTAAATCCACGACCACTGTATCTAAAACATCTCATCTACATGTCTTAACCCCGAAAATATAACATAAAAATGATAAAAAATGCAAAAAAATATAGTAATTTTTAGCATAGTTTGAACTAAATTGTCCTTATAACGGTACCCTTCCCATAGCAACCCCATATTACTTCCTGAAGGGACGCAGTCAACCCTAATGATCAATAGATACATACAGCCTCAGTAACATTTTATTTTGTAATATATTTGAAGATCAAACGTACAGGAAATTCGAGAATATAGGTAGGATATATAAGGTATAAGACTCATTAAACAGGATACTAATATAAATTTATCGAGAATGAAGAAATATCTTTCATTTTTTAACCAATCAATAAAAATAGAAGATATTTTTTTTGATGATGATATATTAGCAAAAAAATAAGTAGTAAACTATACTCAATATTAAAATTATAAAGCTGAAATGTTAGTTTGGTTGATCACACTAATGTCAGGAACTACTTACCATTCTTTATTAGAAATTTACTTCTATAGAATTTTTTATTTATCGATGAAAATTACATGCTATATCTAAGAGCTTTATCTGAGAAATATAGCATGAAGCCCGCATCTGTCGTCAGAGTTACTACGGAAACTAGGGTAGTGTTGTGTGTAACACAGTTCTCTTAGTTATTTATTTTTGACTGCGGGGCTGAAAATGTACGTAATACACCTGGTCTATGAGTACGCATTCGATAAGAGTACGCTACTCAAAATGCCGTGAAGATGATTACGATTCACGGCTAATCTCAGTGGTAATGGGAGCCAAGCGACGTAAGGAAGTGCTGTGCGAAAAAAAAACAATTTTGGAGGAAAACATAGAAATTACGTAAGTTTTTAGATTTTTACTCAAAATGTTAAATGTTTTTACCATTTTAAAAGTGTGATTGAGACAAAAATGCAATTATTTAGTACAATCGAAGTAAACTGTGAAGTATTCAAAGGCAATGCCTAAAACATAAGGCCAGAGTAATTGCGGTTGTCGCTAAGAGATGGTGATAAACTTCGCTAGTTTACGATTTGACTAGAATGTGTATAAGTACTCAGTTGTGCACCTTATAAGAGTACGCGCGGACTCTTACATGTAATTATTTTAATTTCAATTGTATGAACGTATTTATTCTAATTTGTTGTAAATTTGAAAATAAAATTATATTGTTTTCTATGTATTTATTCATTTTATTCACAGGATGTCTAGACGTGAAAGAAGTCTTTGTACTCCGGAACAGTGGCTCGAAGCTAAGAAGCGCGTTGAGGCAGGCGAACCAAAGAAGGCAATTGCTAAATCATTGGGGATACATGAAGCCACTTTGCGGAAGAGACTGAAAAGATCATCTCCAGCTTTGAGCTTGGGCAGGTATTCTAAAACCCTTTCCAGTGAGATGGAAATAGACCTGTGCAATTATATAAAAAAAGTCAATAATATGTTTTATGGATTGACTACCAAAAACATACGAAGCTGAGAAGCTGCTTATGAATTCGCTAAGAAGAATGGATTGGCACATCGTTTTAACAAAAAAAAGAAAATGGCTGGTACGGAGTGGCTTCCGACTTTTCTTAAAACGGCACTCTGATTTGTCGTTGCGTGCTCCAACTTCCACTAGCGTCGCTCGTAATAGGATTTAACAAGTGTGGGGGGTATACTTGTTGGTACACAGAGGACTGGATAGAATGTTTGAAATGCTCCGAATGGTGGCATGAAGCTTGCACAATGTATGAGGGCTTAGGACATTTTATTTGCCGGCTCTGCAAGTGACCATAAGTTAATCGATGATCCGCGTACTCTTATCAACCTAGAAGCGTACTCTTACACAATAATATATGTAAGAGTACGCAATTCCCACTTGTAATTATTTTTGTTATCCTGAGAGTTTAAAAGTAATTTTGTTATTTTTTCTGTTTTCTTATGTTATGTGATTAGATTGTACACGCAATAAATGACTAGTTGATTTTTTTCATTTCATTTTGTTTCTTTTACAATATTTTAAACCTTAAGTGAGTACTGCTAGACCAGGTTACCCTATATGTTGATTCTAAATTGTGTGTGTTGCAAATAGAAATATCGATAAAATAAACAGAATTACGAGTTTTGTCAAAAATTGTAAGATCTGGTCGGTTATAATATATCGTTTTATCGGTTACTATTGTCCTATCCCAGTATATTCTATAGTTATCATTTTCTAAAACTTGTTGTGGTTGATATTTATAATATGGTACTTTTTCGGTTATAAAATTGTATTGGAACGCTAAATTTTGATGTATAATGGCCGCTACTTGATCGTGCCGATGTTTATAGTCACTCTGGGCTATAGACTTACAGGTTTATTATTATTATTATTCAGCTTCACGCTGTATCCGGCACACAGTAGGGTAGGCAGAGGGAACCTAGTTTTATGACACTCAGTTCCCCACTTTCTGCCGAATTCTGGAGGCAGTAAGTGGCAGAACTCAACGCCGCGCTTTACCTCGACACCAGAGCGAAGAAATGAAAATATAAATTTAACTAAATATTTCATCTTCTCGAGTGGGGATCGAACCCAGTCGGTTTTACAGTTACACTTTGTGCCGCTGCGCTACGATTAGACTAGATGACTATAGTCGTCTAAGAAATAAAGTAGAGTAAGAAAATCCTCAACTATAATACGTTTAAAATTATATATGTACAAAATTCAATTGAAACGATCAACCGAACAATTTACACGCATGTAACAAACAAATTAAATAATTTATACATGTTTTTTAGTTTCACACTGTATATATAAAGCAGACTAGGCAGAGGGTCAATATTAAGCCGTATTGATATATAAAATTAATTTCCTCAAGTGAGAATCGAACTCACAACCTGTGACGTTAACAGGCACCCGCTAGTGCCATTGCGCCACGACTGGCCTCAACAACACATACATTTTCTATACAAAATAATTACTACACACGCTACATTAGCAGTCCACACGTTATTTGATTGCGAACACTCAAAGCATTTTCGAACAAATGAGAATTCCCTTTCTTGGTATTTGGGTCAATGAGTGACGGTAGGTGCGCCATTATTCCTTGCACTTCGTCTACGTTACGAGGCGACGTAGTATAGTATAGGTACGTGGATACCTGTAACGGTTTTTTTGTTCTAGATTAAAATTAAAAAGTTTTTTTTAATAATTATTTTTGTGTTTGTTTTTGTTGATATTATTAAATTTATTTTTTAGTCTGTTTTTTTTACTAAATCTTAAATTTTACCTTATTTTTTATATAGGTATCTGTAGCTGTTAAATTTAAGATGTAATTCGATTTTTGTAATGGAAATTTGAAGACACTAAATTGATATACTTTACAATTTAAAAATATTCTATTTTTGCATAGGTAAAGACAATGTATGTTGTCAAGAACTGGTTTTTTTTAATTTGAAACTATTAATTTTATAAAATTAAGCCCCTTGACTCCTTCGACCATCTCCTCGTGCCTCGTACATGACCTTCTTTCAGTATCATCGCCACTGTTATCAAAGGTCAACCGGAAATACCTTCCTTTCTTACCAACCACTGTTACATCATAATATTTTTTATTTCTATACTAATATTATGAAACTGAACAAAATGTTTGGTTAAACGCATTAATCTCAGGAACAGTATAAAATTTTTGTATAAAAGCTAGTGTTATATGATGTAAATTTTAAATTACTCATTAACATTGTATATAAAGTGAACGACATGATCTATTACCGTTAATTACGTCAATTAACATTGATCAATGACTCTGTGGTACAGTAATATATGGAGGTTACGAATTCAAATCCCGATCGAGGCAATTTACTTAAGAAGCAACTTTTACTATCGGTATGATATCGAAGTATCGTCTTCAGATATTTTTATGGATACATTAAACTTGACCTACTTTTAAAAGTAAATAAAGTTTTATTTTAAGTTTTAGTTATATTAAATATTAAATTTTGATGTATCTTTAAAAATGGGTTCAAATGTATTAAAAATGTATAAACTATCAATAAATACACAATAAAATTTAAATCGTAACTAAAACAATAAAAATACTTCAAATAGGAATAAATTTTAGTGATATATCAGTTAAAAATATTATAGGTCATTTGGACTGAGTGTTGAGTTCCGCCACTCAACACGTTATATCTTGAAAATTGAGAGACGAACGAAGTGTCTTAACACTAGGCTATCTCTGCTTTATCTACTTTATGCTGGAATCAACGTGAATCTACAAAACAAAGTCTGTCCTTACAAAATTTAAAAATTGGACGATACACGGAGAACAGAGTGTCTTAACATTATATTATTTTTATAGTAGAGTATCTGCACATATTCAATATAAATTATTTTTCTCTACTAAACGATTTAAAAATAAGTGAAGCTAAGAAAAAACATCTTTTTATTCTGTCAAAAGCAGTTCTTATCTTAAATATTTATATAGGAACAGCCACTTAATGGGTTCCAAGTTGCATATTTTTCTATACTTAGTTATTTATCTTAATTGTTAACCTACAGGAAGTAAGTAAGCCTTGAAGATGGAAACAGATTATGTTATGAATAGTTTTGAATAGATAATTGAAGTTTAAGTAGTCTTCTCTTTTTGTTATCTTTCAGAGATAATGTAATATATTTGTGTTTTTTTTTACATCTTCACGCTTTATCCCGCATGTAGCAGGGTAGACAGGCTAACCAACGTACTGTGTCTTCGGCTTTCCGTCGTAATTTAAAACACACTGTATATAGCAGCGGAATTCAACGTGTTCTGTTATCAGTGCGAGCAAATATAAATAATTCGTTCCTGGAATGGAGATCGAAGCCACAATCATTGTGTTTAAGTTACATGCCCACTACGCCAAGATGGCCTTGACTTTTGTAGTGGAACCGAGAGTTCTTGAGATTAACGCGTTCAACCAAACAAACACTTCAGCTTTACAACAATAAGTACAAATGCGGAAATTTAACATATATCTAATCGTAATTTTAATTAAAAATAAAATATTACATAAATATTTTTCAACTTATTAAGTAACCTTTACAAAAGAACAACAAATATCTTGACTTTGAAAGAATCAAATGATGTAATCACTAATTGCAGTAGGTATTACCGAGAACCGTAGTTTTAACTTAAATTTTTTTGCTCGCCTTAGTTTTTGTACCTTTTAAGTTAAACTTAAATTCATTTCTAGATTATTCTTCGTTTCATTATAAATTGCTTGTTAGGTGCAATAAAAATAAGTTGTAATAAACGTATACTAATTTCGAGGCCAGTCGTGGCACAGGGCACAAGCGTGTAACTATAAACTCAACAGATTGTGGGTTCGATTTCCTCTTTAAAGATTATCTATCTTTCTATAGAATAACAATATTTTTTTACAGCAGAGTAGGCAAAGAGAAAGAAGGGAACATTCGTTTTAAGACATTTCCGTAGTTCACTTTCCGCCAACTTCTTGAGACATTACGTGACTAGTAGTGGAACTCAACGCCACACTTTGTCTCATGTAAGATTCACTGTATTATTGTTATTTTTTGGCTTCTTGCTCTATCAGAGTAAACAACGTATACTTAGTGTTTCCCGATTTCCTAACTTTATACAGCCTTCTAACTCAACAAATACCAAAAAACGGGGATTTGAACTCAAGACTATCAGAAACCTCTCACACGGCCATCACGGCGATAATTGGCACAATTAAAATACATAACTTAAACTATTTTAAATTAATATTCCAAAAATATATTTAACACATGAATAACAATGTCGAATAATTCTTTAAATTAATTATTTAAATCCTGACGAGATACACGAAATTACTTCTTTAATATAAAATTTTATACACCAATAAGTAAAATTTTATTTAGGGCTGCCAATTATTTTTCATATTATAATAATATTTATAATTTAATTATTTATTTTAATTGACTGTTCGAGTAAGAAATTAGTTAATAGACCAGTCGTCACCCGCAGCTTTGTTGCGTTGCGTGTTGAGTGGCAGAACTCTACACCGTGCTTTGCCTCGCCACCAGAGCGAAGAAATATAAACTCTGGGCCCCTGTTCCACGACTGGCTTACTTTAATTTTATATATAGATCAATATAATTTGAAATTAAAGAATTTGATGGAAAGTGAGAAACCGAAAAGGTCTTAATAGGAACATAGTGTCTAACATTATGCTTCCAGGTTCCCTCTCCCTATTCTGTTATGTATAGTATAAGTAAATCAAGAAGAGCTTTATACAACTTTACTTTATTACATATCGAAGCACATCGATTAAGGCCAAAAGCTATAAGGCTATGTAAAAGGTGTATGTATCTTAGATATGTTATGAGCGGATAAGCGAATTTAATATTTAAGAAGGTCTATCCGATACTTACACGCATAAAGCAAACTCTACACCTGATAGAGTTTGATAGTAAAATGTATTTAATTAAGGCCAACGTATGGCAGCGGCACAGCATCTGATTTTAAACGTGACAGTCATAGGTTCAATTCTTAAAATTTCCCCAAATTATTTACTCCCATTTCACTCTGATAACATGACAAAGCACGGCGTTAATTCTCCCAGTCAACACCTAATGTATCTAATATACGGCGAAAAGTGGAGAAATGTGTGATTTAACACCAAGTTCTCTCTGCATCCTATAGGCGGGGTACAGTCTACAGTTATAATTGTAAAATGAAATATGTTTAAATTCGTCAATTCGTTTCAATTTCCGAGACCAAAAAAACAACACCAATAAGACTCGGACCCACAACCATTGCGTTAACAGTCACGCCTGCCACAGCACCATGACGAACCAAACCAATAACTAATATAATAATTTAAGAAACCAACATACAAATGCCGCCATTCACAGTCAATATCAATAAAAACATAATAATATAAACAATGGTCTATTCATACATACACATGTGACTATAACTCAGTAACTGTTGTTGCTTCTAACTAACACAGAATCAATTAATCGATCTGTTTGTAAACAGGACTTAAATTGAATTCTCCTATAGACGTCTATTTGGTTGAACGGAGTTTATCTTAGATGTATGTATACATATCTATATTATGTATATAGGATATACATAAATTTAAGATAAACTCCGTGAGGCCAGTAGGGGCGCGCAGGTGTGACTGTAAAACCGACTGGTTGTGGGTTCGATCCCCACTCGAGGAGATGAAATATTTACTTAAATGTATGTTTCCATTTCTTCGCTCTGGTGTCGAGGCTAAGCGCGGCGTTGAGTTCTGCCACTCAACACGCAATACATCCAGAATTCGGCAGAAAGTGGGGAACAGAGTGTCTTAACACTAGGTTCCCTGTGCCTACCCTACTGTGTGCGGCACAAAGTGTGACTGTAAAATCGATTGATTGTGGGTTCAATCCCTTATATACATATCTATATTATGTATATAGAATATACATACATTTAAGATAAACTCCGTGAGGCCAGTCTTGGCCCACGGGCACAAAGTGTGACTGCAAAATCGATTGGTTGTGGGTTCGATCCCCATTCGAGGAAATGTAATATTTATTTACATTTATATTTTCATTTCTATTTGACGAAAAGTGGGGAACGGACAAGTGTTAGCACTAGGTTCCCAGGGTTTCAGCGTGAAGCAGAAGAATCTTTTAGTTTGGGATAGTCCATTCGTCGAGAAAGTTTTCTTCGTTGGATGTATCACGTTAATCGTTGCAAAGTAACTTAGTTATTTCCATAGCCTTAAGTGAAAATTATTTTTTTTTAGTTTCACGCTGTATCCCACGCATAGCAGTAACCTAGTGTTAAGACACTCGGCTCCACTTACCACTAAAATCTTCTCCAGATTTCGATGGAAAGTGGAGAACATTGCTTTTTGAGTGGCGGGAACTAACGCTGCAATATATATGTCTAATAATAACAATTAGTTTAATTGGCCTTCCTGATATCTAACCTCAATACTAAAATCTATTGTACATATGTAAAATTGTATAATTTTTTTTTACTCTACTCAGTATTTGAAGTCGCAACCTAGTAGCATAGTGTTTTGTTAGGAACAGAGAGTCTTGGCACTAACATGCTGTTGCCTGCACTGCTATAGATATGCAGGGAGAAGCAAAAAACAGAATTTCATTACAAGTACAGGATGCATAGATAAAAAAATGTATCTTTATTTAAAAATATGAAATTATTGTTAAAAAAGTTATGTTTTCTACAAATATCTATATGTATTAATATTTATTTTAGCATCACGCTGTATCCTACATTTAGTCAGAGGGAACCCATTGTTAAGACATTTCATTCCCCACCTTCCGCCCAATTTTCTGGCATTGCATGTTGAGAGGCCGAAACTCAACGCCGTTCTTTGTCTTGTTACCAGACGCGAGGCTGGCAATAAAATTATAACAAGAATTCGAACTTGTGTTCACTATAAAACTACATATGATAATCAACAAGACAGACCCACACATTAGACAAACAAACACCTTTCTAGACTATAACGTAGTACCTTTTTGCGTAGTTGCAAAAAATAAGTAATAATTGAAGTTACACCATTGTCTCATCTAAATGGTGCATTCAATATTTTCTTTAGGGGCCATCGTAACACAAATGTATGACTAGGCGGTTGTGGGTTCGATTCCCACTCGAGATAATCAAACATTTATTATTTTCTTTTACTCGCTCTGATAACAAGCCGGCACTCAACACATTGTGCTTCAAGAATTCGGAAGAAAGTGGGGAACGAAGAGTTTTCATCGGGATAGAGTGTCTTAGCACTAGGTTCCCAGGTTCCATCTGTTTGCCCTCCTATGTGCGGAATGCAACGTGAAGTTAGTAAAAAATATATATTTACATAGTAATTAATTATACTGAATACGATGTCACATTGGCACGGTTGTATAATATCTGACAGTAGGATTGTTGTGGGTTCGATTCTGACTTAAAGTAATATTTAAAAGATTTTTTATCCTAAGTCTGGTTCAACAAAATTGAACTGGGAATTCCATTCCAGATTAAAATTGTATCGCGTAAAAAGACCTTGAGTATAAATATAGTGTTATCAATCTTAAAACTATCGCAAAATTTCTTAGAAATATTCTTTGTAGAGATGCTAAAATCAAAGAAATGTATCGTGGCGTGACACAACCGTGCGACTGTAAACGCGGCAGGTTATCGGTTCGATTCCCATTCGGTAAAATGAAATATTTATTTTTTTTATTTCTTCGCCTTGGTAAAAAAAACGCAGCGTTGAGTTCTGCCAATCAAAAGGCACTGTCAGGAATGTTGTAACACTAGGTACCCCTCTACCCTGCTACATATAGGTATTATTATTTTTTATAGATTTTCTAAAAAAATATTAATTTATCATATTTTAAAAATTATAACATTAACATGGATTCTGAGTAAATTTAATAAAAATAAATAATAAAAAAATATAAAACAATCAAAAAAACACTTTTGAGGTAAAAAAGTGCAAAATATTTATACTATGCTTAAATTCTTTAACGTCACAAACATAAAACAACTACTAAAAGAACGCCCTTGACTTCTACTGCTTAAATTAAATAAAAATTTAGATTAGTTTCATAACAGACAAAAATGTTCATAAAGAGGTATAAAATTTATATTACCTTATAAAATAAAACATGCTTTTGAATGCAGAGGGAACCTAATGGTAAGACAATCCGTTCCCCAGTGTGTTAAATTTTTTCTATAGAGTAACGGAGCACAACGCCGCGACTAAATAAAAATAATAACGCAGCGATAAAATTAAAATAACTTCTACTACGAATGGAATCGAACCCACAATCAACGCGGTTACTCTATTTTATATGTACACTTTTTTTATAAATATATAGTTAAATCATATAGTAATATTGGAGAAAATATAGAAATTTTACCTTCTTAGGTTTCTGCTTCATAGAAATTATTGAAGTACATACATACTTTCTTTTTAATCAGACCGCAACAACTAACTCCTGTCTGATAGACTTTGGAACCGAACCCGTGATACATTTATTGAGGCCAGTCGTGGCCCAGATATTATAAGCACGACAGATTGTGGGTTCGATTTCCAGTAGAGTCAATGTAATATTTAATGTTTTCATTTCCTCGCTAGAGTAACAAGGCAAAACACAGCGTTGAGTTCAGCCATTCAACACGCAATGCCTTTAAAATTCGGCGAAGGTGTCACAACAATGGAAGTGTTGTAATGGGAACGGAGTGTCTTAACACTAGGTTCCTCTCTGCCTCCTCGCTATATAGTGGATTGTAAGGATACAATATAATTATCATAATTTACTATAAATTTACGTAATATATTAATTATATTCACCAGCGTTCATAACGAAATTATAAGTAGGTATCTATAATTTTATTACTTGATTTATAGTAACTTCCTTTGTTACAAAAGTTTTTTTTTAACTGATGGATAGTAAATTGTAGGAAACGGAAAGTTAAAGTGAAGTCAGTTGACCGAATCATGAAAAAAAACCGCAACAAAAGTTGTTATCTAATAAGGAATAACAACACTCACTTTTTATTTTTATATTTTGTTGTATTATTTTATCTGTTGCAATGAATTTTGTGACATAGATGTTTCGTTTTATTATTAAGAAAATTTATTTGAATTGATGGAAGCAGTTTTGGCTCTACCATACAATAAAAAAAATATTTAATAATATTCAAATTTATAGATATGCATAAACAAGATTAAAATTACTAATTTATTTAATCATTATTCATTATATTATTTAACTATTATATTATTACTTTAATATAATTTACTTTTTAATAAAATAATGTACAAAAAATGTAATAAAATATATTTCTATTAAAAAACAAATGCACAATATTTTGATCTTCAGGGATATAATTATTTTATATTTATAAATAAGACGCAGAAAAATACAACTCATTAAAAATATATAAACAAAGACTAGACCGCAGAAATAACAATGAAAAATAAAAGAATCTATACAACCGGCACAACACAAAACAAATACTACGACTACACCCCGAATCGAAGATTTACCGATAATTTTATTAAATATCTACAAGTTTATAAAATCTCAATATTTTAATACACATATCTGCTTTTTTACTATAATAACAAACAAACAAAAAAAAAAAACAAAATGACTTTGACAACCAAAAAAATCCCGCCCAATTCCAATAAAATACAGAATAAAAATCCACAAACCTGTCAAATAAAAATCCTTGCACAAATCACAGATAATTAATTTCAGCTAATAAATAATAGATTAATGAGAAATAAAATAATATTAAAAAATAAAACACAAGCACACGCGACGTGATACAAACTCTTGGACAACTCTAACAGAGTCTGCGCCGCGGGGCCGACGCGAGACGACTGAGACTGACTGCCGCTGCCACTGTGTTCTTGCAATCACAATATAATAATTATAATTTCTATAGGCTGTCGTGGCGCAGCAGCCCAGCCTATGTTCGCAAACGCGACGGTTGTGGGTTCGTTTCCCACTCAAGGAAGTTAATTAAGTGTATAGTTTACTTTAGAAAATATTTGATATCATTATGGATTTTTAGTTCGTTTTAAGAGAACGAGGGAACTGGCATCTTTGTATTTGACTAAAAATAAAAATAGATAAAAAAATCCTCGCTCTCGTAGCAAGATAAAGCGCGGCGTTGATTTCCGCCACTCAACACTCAATGTCTCAAAAACTTGAATGGGGTGAATAGAGTCACGCAATATCACGAAATATTGGTGGGTGCGTAGAAAACAGAGTATCTTAATACTAGGTTTCCTCTTCTATACCGTTGCCACACAGTGCTTGCTTGCAGTCACAATATAATAATTACAATTCCTAGAGATCGTCGTGGCCCAATAGCCCAACATCTTGCTGTAAACGAAACGGCTGTAGGTTCAATTTGCACTCAAGGGAATTATTTTAATTTCCTCGCTCTTGTAAAAAGATAAAGCGTGGCATTGAATTTCGCCACTCAATACAATGTTTCCAGGTCTTGGTCGGAGCGCCGGGAAATGTATACTAGATGTTCTCTTTCTATGCCGCTGCCACATTTTGCAATCGCAATATAATACAATATCCCAGCGTCTACCTGTACACGCGACGATTCTGGATTCAATTTCAAAGGAATGATTTTTTTTATTTCCTTGCTGTTATATCAAAACTTAGCGCAGCGTAGAGTAGGGACTGTCTACACTTCATTTCTCACAAAAAATATACAAAAATGAAAGAAACTACCTAAGCAGGATTATGAAACATACCCTGATATTTTTCCGTTTTCTAAATATTGGCTACTCAAAAAAATCTAAATACCATACATATGTGCGCAATAAAATAGTCGAAGTAATTATAAATTTTTCCGTATGCTGCTATCGACTAATGGTATTTTTGTGTTCACTGATGTATGCTTCATTTAATTATGTAACGTGAAGACGCCTGAGTAGTTTTTTGTTTATTGAGTGACAAAATTTGAAAACTTAAAAATTGAGTTGAGTAACAAACAAGCGTATGGGTTACCTGATGGGAAGTGAGCACCACCGCCAACTACCACGGAGTAGTACACGGGCAACATCAGAAGAACTATAGGAGAGTTGTCGGCCTCCGAGGTAGAGGTAAACGCTCTTTTTGAAGGTACCCATGTCGTATCGACCTGGAAACACTGTCGCAGGTAGGCCATTTTACAGTTGCATGGCGCGGGGAAAGAAGTTACTTCCTACGAAACCGGACAGTAGTGGAGTGCCACTTATCCAGACGGTGAGGATGGTATTTTTGTTTGCGGCACAGTACTGGTAACAGGTCAAACTGTTGCCCAAAATACACCCCATTATAAATGCGGTAAAGACGTCTCTATGAAAGCTAATGTGTCAAGCCTTTCACAAATCATTGAGTCCCCAAAGATTCGAACGACTCTACGCTCGGCAATAAGAGGAGTGTTTTGGAAGACTGGCGACACGACAAAAGGAGTTTGTTTAGTGGTTCACACGCTTGGGTCTTCTTAGGGTTGAATTGAACCAGGTCGTTTTCGACCCATGTGAAATTATTCCCAAGGGGTGCCTTTGCCTCGTTACTAGACCGAGGAAATGAAAATATTAAATGTTGCATGTCCCCAAATGGGATTAGAATCCACAACCTGTCACAAAGTCTGATGCTTGTGTTCCTGGCCTTTAATTAATTTTATTTAAAAAAAAGCGCAATTACATAATTTTTGCAATAAATAAACTACGAGTATATATCGTTGTAGAGTATTGTAAGACATGTTATTGTTAATGTGTGCTTGTTAATGTATTATGTAAAATGTATATTTAAATTTAATTTATTGGTTTTTCCTAGAATAGTAATAAATCTATTAATATTATCCATAAATTATATTTTATTTGTATTTAATAATAAAAATAAATCCCTTATATTATTATTGTAATTTATATATTTACATCACATAAGCTACGTATACGTAACTAATATAATATTGATGTAGGGGAGAGGGGGGTAGCTTTGAACAGGGGCACCTTTGAAAATATGTGTTAACAGAGCTATTTTAAAAATAAATTTTAGTAGATTTTTTTTGAGTAGTGGCAGCACTAACCTGCACACGTGTCACTTGTCACCGCTGATAAATGAGAACCAGTTGTTGAGTTACGAGGAGTGTTTGATTTTGAGTAAAATTTTATGCATTTTTAAATAAGCGCGTAAGGATCGCAGGGATACAATTCAAGGTATATGGTTTTATTTTATCCTCTTTTCGTTAGAATGTTTCATATATCATGCAATAAACTAGAAATCACTACAATTTTTAAACATTTACTTGAAAAACAAACGTTTGTAATTTTTTAATTACCACTGAGGCAGCTTTGAACAAAATAAAGGGGGCACTTTTAAATATTATTATATGTCAAAAAATACCGCGAAAGAAAAACAAAATTATAATTAACTTTTCTTCACAAGAAACTGACTCAAAAATGCATTTGGAATCAGAAGAAAAAGTGATAATTTACTGTGAAGAGAATGAAGATACTGAAATCTGTGCGTATGAAGACTACGAAATGAAATTAGACTACAACTTAATAAATATTGGAGACTTCGTTTTAGCGAATGTCTCATCATCTGTGAATAATAAAAAAGTAGCTTGTATTTTTTTTTCTTTCTTGAGAAAGAGGACAAGTGCTACGTTAGTTTTTCAAAAGTCTTACGAAGACTAGACTTGAGGCCAGTCACGGCGCAGCGGCACGAAGTGTGACTGTACAACCGACTGGTTGTGGGTTCGATCTCCACTCGAGGAGATGAAA
>JAATLQ010033353.1:0-17482 GCA_013421005.1 Heliconius erato x Heliconius himera | reverse complement strand
ATGCCTTGAGTTCATTCAAATGACGATAACTTTTTTTTTAATGAACCGATTTTGATGAACCAAACTTTAGAACCTAAATTGAGTTAAAACAAAGCAATTGGTGAAATTTTCAAGTAAATCGGTTCAGTAGTTTCAGAGAAAAATGCGGACAACAATATGTCGACAGACAGACAGACAGACAGACAGACAGACAGACAGACAGACAAGAAATTCAAAAAAAATCTTTTTGCTTTCTATTATTCTTTTTAAGTATCCCTCTATCCATTTCAGTCAAAATTACTAAATGTACAGACAAAATATTTTTACTGTCTTATTATATATAGAGATAGAGATGAAACAAGATATTTACATAAACTGTAGCCTATGTGTTATTCTGAAGTATCAGCTATATGATTGTAATTTTCGTGAAATAGAACAGACATCCGTCCTTATAAACTTTCACATTTATAATATTAGTAGGATAGTGTAATGGAATATTATTAAATAATAATTTATCATGAGAAAGATTAGCGGGAACGGAGTGTTCCAAAAATATGTTTCTCTCTGCCAACCCTGCTGTGAGCGGAATACAGCGTGAAGCTGATTTTTTAATGACAATATTTTTTTTCTGTTTTAATGAAAAGGAACCAGTCGTGGCGCAGGGATACGACGCTTCGTTGAGTTCCGCCACTCAATAAGCTATGCCTCCAGAATTCGTCGGAATTTGGGGAACGGAGTCTAGTCTTAGTCTTAATACTAGGTTCCTTCTGCCTACCCTGCTGTGTGCGGAATACGGCGTGAAGCTGATTTTTTTTGATTTATTATTTAAAAAAAAATTATATGTGGGATGAAGGAATAAAATGAAACGAAATTTGAGAGTTCACGAGAAGGATGAATAAAATTTTAAATTTTCTTTTTTACTTTAAAAGGAATAGGTAATTTGATAGTAGATTTAATTATAGAGAAAGGACGAAAATGGAAGTTGAAGCGCTTTCACGGATATTTCATAAAAATAAATTAGAAAAGACAATGTCTTTTCCTTGGGAAAGTAAAAGCTTAATGAATAGTAAAAAAAGGTAAAATAAAGTTTTTAAAATAATGCGCCAATTTAAGCGATGTTAGCTTTATATTTAATGATATATTTAAGAAATAGGTGCTTTATATAAAAAAAATGTTTTCTTATATGACAAATGTATATTGGGAAGAAAAAATCTTGGTAAACAAAATTATTTGCTTTGTCAGATATTGAAATTCTCATAATATAAAATATGTATTATTATTAAAACTTTTCATATAAAGAGCTTCCAGAATTCAGTAGAAAGTGGGAAGTGGAGTGTCTTAACACTAGGTTTCCTCGTCTACCGCGCTACTTGCGGGATACAGCGTGAAGATATAAAAAAAATAAGAAAAAAAATCGGAATCTGAAAATTTCTACGAATTTGCGAGCTTTACCACGGCGTGACAAATGTCTATCCCGACCTAGACCCTACTCAAGGCACTTAAGCCAACACTTACATTATGTATAAACCTTATCAAGTAAATGTATTGTAAGTATATAGCAAAAAGGTTTCTAAGTATGTTTTCGTGTATAAAAACGAGATCTAAGTACTGTTTTCCTATATAATCATTTAGATTTTGAACTAACTATTTTCTTTTGTTTTGGTGTACTCTCTGCTAATTAACCAGGTAGAAATTGTATGTTTTTTTTAACATAGATATCTACATACATCTTCTTTTCTCTCTTCTCTTTATTTTTGTTCAAAAGAAAAACATACAGCTCTTTGAATTTTATTTAGTTATAATAAGTTCTTTGATTTTCACGATTATTACACATTTTAAATGAAACTATTTTAACCGGATTAATCGCGTATATTTGGTACGGGTAGGTCTACCCGTGACCACGGACTACTGCAAAGTGTTCGAAACGTCGGGTTTCCAAAAATGTATAAAAGTACCAAATATACGCGATTAATCCGGTTAAAATAGTTTCATTTAAAATTTATTTAGTTATGTTTGTAAAATATGAAGAAAACTTATGATAAGGTCAAGAATTTATATAATTTTAATTTCAATAAAGTTAATTGTATTAAAATAATATAATAGACCTTATGAGATAAATAATTTACATTAAACTACGATATTCAGCACAATATATTATCTAAAATGTAATAAATTATTGTTTAGGGTGACTATTGTATTACGTTTTCAATCGTTGGAATTATTTTGTATACGTAGTAGAAACCGATTTTTGGTATAAAAATCATATAGATTATTTTTTACACAATATATAAAATTCTTATTTTTTCGTTTTTTGTTTAATTTTTAGTATTTTACTAGTAAAAATTTACATTACGATTTTATACAAATTATTTGAAATTTGAAACAAAATCATATATTGCTTCAAAAATAGTCAAAAAAAAAGAAAGCCATAGAAACAAATCTGTAATAAGCAAAATATTTTTGATTTCAACTTTATGAAATCAAGAAAATTTGTAATTTTCGTTTGCACATGTAATAATATACGTATACACACGAAATAATATACGTATATATTAAAATAAAAGTTAAATAGATATATCAACTTTTCTCGAACAAAAAGGATATAAACTAAAAGTTCTTTGACGATATTAAGTGACACCAATATACTGCTATGGACGTCAAAGTGACGTCGGTATGATCAGACTTGTTTACCCCATAATTTATATCGACTTTTGCTCTTGTAGGAGCAGTCAGTACAATTACGATGAATTCTAACATGCGTAGGCTTTCGATCTTGAGGTTTTGATTAAAAATACATAAGTAAACCCACGCTAATGTCTGACACTATTACAGTTTCATAGAAATATTTTATATTCAATATTATGTATAGTTTGTTTCATATTATTAAATTGTTATTCCACTCTTGGGAAAGAAAGATACTTTTTTAGAAAACATATACATTTTTTTATAATTTAAATTATTTTCTAAAAAAGGTAGTAGAGGCCAGTCATGGTGCAGCGGTGCAAGTTTGACTGTAAAACCTACTGGTTGTGGGTTCGAGGAGATGAAATATTTGCTTAAATTTATATTTCCATTTCTTCGCTCAGGTGTCGTGGCTAAGAGCGGCGTTGGGTTATGCCACTCATCACATTGCGTGTTGCCTCCAGTATTCGTCAGAAAGTGGGGAACGGAGTGTCTTAACACTTAAGTAAACACTTAACACACTCCCTCTACTACCCTGCAGTGTGCGGGATACAGCGTGAAGCTGATTGATTGTAAAAAAGTAGTATGTATTGATATTGAGTAGGTTCTCTTTATATCATATAAGTTCCTTAAGTAATCCGACTATCGTTTCTGTTTGTTTTCAGTTATTTCAGCACTGTTTTCTATCAATATTTACGTAGCTTATTGTAGAACAATTTATGTTGTATTTACATTATGATTTATTATCTCAAGTAACTTAATGCTGTAAATTAGATTACTTTTGTAACTTGCATTAATATTTTAAATTTATATTTCCATTTCTTCGCTCTGGTGTCGAGGTTAAGCGCGGCGTTCCGCCACTCAACACGCAATGCCTCCAGAATTCGGCAGATAGTGGGGAATGGAGTGTCTTAACACTAGGTTCCCTCTATATACCCTGCTGCGTGCGGGACACAGCGTGAAGCTTATTTATCTAGTACAAAAATCATTGTAAAAAAAATTGTCAATCGAAAATGCAGTTGACTTTACTTCGAAATAGTTAAACATATAAGGTAATCTAGTAGACGTCATATATTAAACACGTGTATAACAAATAGCCTATACTAGATTACATATCTAAATCCATGTCATGTGATTTTTTATTATCTCTTTTTTAATATTACGGGAGATATCTCGTTCTTTGTGAAGTAAAAAAAAGTTCATTAGTGACTATATAAGGACATTACGTTCTACTTAGAATCCAATGTCATACCTTTTTTTTGTATCAAACAGAGGAAGCCCCTTTTTATCAACATGAATATTCCCCTGAGTACAATTTAGGTCTACAGCCTTCGCGTGCTTTTTTTTCAATGCTATTGCATTCAAGGATTTTATAGTATTACTAAGTAGTAAAGTAATAAATTCACATAAAAGAAACAATTATAGCTTTTTTTCTGTATATATATTTTTATTTCATCGGTCTGGCCGGCCGTTGGCCGGTGTTGAGATCCGCCACTCAAAGCATTGCGTAATGCCTCAAAAAACTCAGTGGAAAGTGAGGAACAGAGCGTCCTAACACTATGTTCTTTCTGCCCACTCTGATTTGATTTTTCTCCTGATTAGATTTTTTAATTCTGATAAAACAAATAAAAATTCATGTAATTTCATTTAAAATTCAAACAGTTGTAGATATTGTATTTAACGCATTCAGTGTATTAAGCTGGTACGTGCCGATGGCTCCGTGAGTAGCATTAGGCTGTATGTAAGCTCGCGGTTTACTCTGCTCTGTTCCGCTAATCTTGGTTCTGCAGCACGTTTGCGGGATTCCACATTATATGCAGTTTAAGTCTAACAAGGACAGAGGGAGATAGAGTAAACCTATTTAGATAATAATTATCTTAGCCTAATATAAATTGGTAAAAATTTTTATTTTGCATATTCGTTAGGTATATTTTAATGTTGACTAAGTTCTAAACTATTGTTCAAAACACTATTATATGAGTAGAAATTAGATATTGTAGAGACAATTTCTTAAGTATACCCATGTTCAAATATTACGTATAAATATAAAATAATTTCTTGCTTTCGTATCACCGAAAAAAAAAAGGTATACAGTCCGCGAAGCTGAGCTTTGTATTTGTGTGAGTGTTCATATAATGACGTTACACCTACACTATATTATAGTGTAGGTGTAACGTCACTTCATCATTTGCTCTCATCTTCTCTTATGCTATATAGAGCAGCGTCACATTTAATTCTTCATATTATATTTTTCTGTTCGATTTATTAAAAGTGAAAGAAGCTGGCACCATAACTACAAAAATGGAAGAATGTATGTGATCAAGCAGTTAAAAAACAGTCGGAGATACAACTCGCTGTTCTTGATGATACAACGGAACAATACGTTGTTAAATCAAAGTACATATCAGACGAGAGTAAAACTTATAAGGATGTAATATTCGGGATAGAAGAATTGACATATTTTTTTTATTGATTTCTAATAATAACAACTTTATTTTTTTCTCTGACTCTACTTTTACTCATACTACAAGAAATACCCTGTAAACTGTATTTAGTTTACATTAGATAAATATCATTGTCACTGAAATCAATTAGTTTATTTTTGCTTATATAACTGCATATAGGATCTGGTTTGAAAAGCATGGCATTATCGACTAGCATGATCGACGAAATGCAAAGCAATACAAAAAAAAATATTAGTATTCATTTGTTTTATCTATTTAAAAGCAGTTTTCATATAAGTGGGTAAATCCTTCCATTTCATGCAAAAAAACGTCATTGCATTTAAAAAATAACTATGGAATTTCCTGTTCCATCTTATTATAAGAATATAGTAGATAGTAGAACAGTATACTTAGTGTAAATATAACGTAAGAGGCTTTTCATTATTCTGCCTCACAACTAACTCTCGCTACAGCCGGAGGGCTCTCGGTTGGAAACTTTACGATGTTCTAACGTACTGTAGTTGACACTGGCCGATAAAGCGGATATTTAGTATACAATATGTAATACTATATACTACAGTAACTGTATTCGAATAGAGCAGTTTCCTTATATGAAAAAAAATAACAAATTAGCTTCACGCTGTATCCCGCACACAGCAGGGTAGGCAGAGGGAACCTAGTGTTAAGACACTCCGTTCCACACTATCCGCCGACTTCTGGAGGCATTGTGTGTTGAGTGGCGGAGCTCAACGCCGCGCTTTGCCTCGACACCAGAGCGAAGAAATGAAAATATAGCTTTGCATTTTAAATATGTATAATTATGCAAAGCTGTCATTTTCTCATATATAACTGAAGACAGCCGATTAATTAAAAGCCTTTTACGTATTATTACATGTATAATGTACGTATATCGGATTGCTGAATGTCGCCTTACGTATTGTCATGTGTAGAACATTTTACTTAAATATATGCTAGTAGGTATATAAGACAGAATATCAGATAGTACGGTACCTATATTTTTCTAACATTTTTTGTGTTATTCCACACTTAGGAAAGAAATACACTTATTAAGCAAAACGTATAAAAATTTGAGGCCGGTCTTGGCGCAGCGGCACGGGGTGTGACTGTAAAACCGACTGGTTGTGGGTTCGATCCCCACTCGAGGAGTTGAAATATTTACTTAAATTTGTATTTCCATTTCTTCGCTCCGGTGTCGAGGTTAGGCGCGGCATTAAATTAAAATTAAATCAAATCAGCTTCACGCTGTATCCCGCACACAGCACAGTAGGCAGAGGGAACTCTCCGTTCCCCACTTCACGCCGAATTTTGGAGACATTGCGTATTGAGTGGTGGAATTCAGCGCCGCTCTTTGCCACGACACCAGAGTGAAGAAATGGAAATATAAATGTAAATAAATATTTAATTTCCTCGAGCAGGAATCGAACCTACAACCGTCGTGTAGCAGTCACGTGCCCCTGAGCCACGACGGCCTCAGATTGATTATTTAAGTTTTGACAACTAAAATAATCAATCTGAAGCCGCCAAATTCAAATTTGACAACTGAAAACTTTACTGACAAACAAATCATTAAATATAATTAATTCTCACAAATGCTTTATAAATTATATATTAAAACAAAATTACATTTTTTTTACTTAAATTAAAAACCAATATTAGAGATAATAAATCAACAAAGCCGAATGAAACAAGACCTTTGCCATCGTCACTTCACAAAAGGATAATAGAAATTATAATAGAAATACTCCACGAATGAAATGAATATCGAGCGGTCGGGCTTTGAGATATCTTATCAAGAGTCGGAGTCAGGCTTTATGTTTGTTAGAACTGAACGTGAAATCATATTTTAGTTTATCTTTGACTTCTGAATCCATTAATATTTGATACTAAATTAAATACATTATTTAATCAGTGACATTTTTTTGAGTACTGAACTTCAAAATGTAAAAACGGAACTTTTATAGGATCACTTTTTTATCCCTTCGTGTATAAATAAAGAAAAAAATATGAAAAGTTAAAATTTATAGGTATTGAATGAAACAAAAATAATTGCAATCATATATTTGTAGGTCATTTTATATAAAATGTGAGCATATGCCCGCAACTTTAAGTTTGTCAACTTTTATAAGTAATATTTCCCATTGACCTATAATCTCGAAATTGCTACGGAAACCTCGATGAGAGAGTCCGAGTCCCACTTAACCGTTTTTTTTAATTTAAGCTTTTTTTGTATGAAATCACAAATTTTCCATAAATAATCATCGATTAATATAAAGTACGAAATTACTTAATACAAATTCAAATCTAAAATATTGATTATTCATACGAATATTGAATCGCCGAAACCTTCTAGAAAATCATTTCTATTCAGAAGAGCTGGCAAGAAATTCATTATAAAATTATAATATCTTGCAAAACTAGTAGATTAGAGATTTCTAGGGAGAGTGATTTCTCACAAAATCGATGTCCCTGAAACTGGTTTCGCCTAATTCTTTTTTTTTTCAGTTTCACGCTGTATCCCACACACAGCAGGGTAGGCAGAGGGAACCTTGTTAAGACACTCCGTTCCCTACTTTCTGCCGAATTCTGGAGGCATTGCGTGTTGAGTGGCAGAACTCAACGCCGCGCTTAACCTCGACACCAGAGCGAAGAAATGGAAATATAATTTTAAGTAAATATTTCATCTCCTCGAATGGGGATCGAACCCACAACCAGTCGGTTTTACAGTCACACTTCGTGCCGCTGCGCCACGACTGGCCTAATTCTTCAAACATACATTTTATTGAGTTTAATTAATTTTATACACAGCGTTTTATAATGTTGCACAATAAAAAATAAGTGATTTAAATATTTTCATAATAACCTCGACGAAGAGAAACGAAAACGGATCTGAATTATGAAAATTTAATAGCGTTAAGAAAATTTACATTATAAATAATTAACATAATGTACCTAGTTACTTAGTGATAAAAAAATCCTTAGCTGTTTTAACCAATTTTGATGTGTATAGCTTCAATTAGATATTTTTTTTATTTTCACGCTGAATCCCGCTTATAGCAGGGTAGGCAGAGGAGACCTAGTGTTAGGACACTCCGATCCTCACTTTCCGCCGAAATTTCGAAGTATTGCGTGTTGACTGGTGGAACTCAACTTTTACTAAAGCGAATGAAATTATTAATAAATAAAAGTCCACTTTCTCAAGTGGAAGTGGAACCCACAACCGCCTTGTTTACAGTCACATGCTCGGGCTATTACGCGATGACGGCCTCATACATGCCATAGTATATGTTAGCCTTTTCCTAAATAATAAATTTTATCATCTAAAACATTCAACTTTTAGTTTATATAAGTGAATAATATAATGACTACAGAATATAAATTTTAGTTATAAATTCAAAATTATATAAAGCTGGTTTACAACAAAATCAGCTTCCATATAAAAAAGTATAAATCAAAATGGTAATTAAAATATATTTGTAGCTAATATTTCAGAGAATAATATTCTTGTCTTACATACATACATCCCCTCAACGTCAGGGGACGTTACGTCAACTGTTCTTTTTGCCGACATCTGGCCCTGAACTTGACGCAAAAGGGATCTTTTCTGTGATATTTTTGGTAAATCGTGAAATATCTTTTGTATATTACGTTTATGAAATATTATATGGAGTGACGACAGTGCTTTGGGACCATTATCAGATTATTATTTAATATTAGCGGCCCGTCCGCGGCTTCGCCCCCTTAAGCTACATGATATTGATCTAATAAACTTTACTAATTTAGTTTACTTAATAACTTCTAATATAATTTTTATTAAAGTAATAAATCTGTAATATTCTCATATGATTTTTTTATTACATTATTGTAATTTTTATAAGGACTTTTGATAGTTTTGAATTAAAAAATACGACCAATATTGATATTTGATATTTATAAAAATATACATAAAGCTAATTATTTCTTATACGTATTTATTTTTGTAACATTACGTTCTTTTTACCTATGTAATGTACGTCTCATCATAATTTTAAAACCCTGTTAAATGTGCTGATGTCAGTAAAAAATTTAATTTATTCTTTCAGAAACAGCCTTAAATGGTAAATTATTGATTTGAAGGATTCATAATATTCTTTGTAAAATAACTGTAATGATTGCATATCAACTTCTGCTCTGTAATATGTAGTTATTACAGAGCACACGTAGAAAGGCTGGTTTTAGGCATTTTTATATAGATTTATTTCAAACGAATGAACGAACCGAACATTTCTTTGAAGATCAAATCGGTCTTTATTTCTGTGTTGAATTAATTACGACTTAAACTTAACTGTTATGATTTATGAAGGTAACCTTTACTAACAATTCAATTTTGTTTATTTTATTGTTTGTACTCCGAACAATAGTGGTTTAAAAATATATATTTTGTCAACAGTCATATAACCAAGACGATTCGAATGTCTATATAACATTCGCAGGCAAACTAATGCCTTGAGTTCATTCAAATATATAAATGCCGATAACTGTTGTTTTAATGAACCGATTTTAATGAAACAAACTTTAAATGTGAGTTAAAACGAAGCAATTGGTGAAGTTTTAAGTAAATCAGTTCAGTACTTTTAGAGAAAAATGTGACCATACAAATAGACAGACAGACAGACAAGAAATTAAAAAAAAAATTAACTTTCTATTATTCTTTTTAAGTGTCCATTCCAGTCAAAATTACTAAATGTACAGACAAAATATTTCTACTGTTTTATTATATATAGAGATAGAGATTATTTTGTTTTAAGCACATGTAACTTGATGATGATGATGAGAGATCAGTCGTGGCGCAGGGCAGAAGATGAAATATTTACTTAAATTTATATTTCCATTTCTTGGCTCTGGTATCGAGGTAAAGCGCGGCGTTGAGTCCTGCTACTCAATACGCAATGCCTCCAGAATTCGGCAGAAAGTGTGGAACGAAGTGTCTTAACACTATGTTCCTTCTGCCTACCCTGCTGTGTGCGAGATACAGCGTGAAGCTGATTTTTTTTACTTGATGATTGTGGTATTATTTTTTTGTCCTAGACCTTTCTCTAAACTTTTACTGAAACTTGTAAATTATATATTTATGTATTATATATGGCTGTTGTGTTGCAGGTGCACGAGCGTGCAGTAAACGAGACGATTGTGGATTCGATTCTCACTCGAGGAATAAAATATTTTATTTTTCCATTTCATCGCTCTGGTAACGATTCAAAGCGCAGTATTGAGTTCTGCCACTCAACCCTCACAATGCCTCAAAAATTTATCGAAAAATGTATAAATACATATATTCAATAAGTTATTGAAAATGAACACGGTACAGCCAATATTAAACAATTGAGACACATCGAAGCTATATCATTTTAAAGATGATATCGATATATTTATCAGAATGTACATATATCTATATAAAGTATATACATTCCATTACCCTGGAATACCCTTTGGAAAAATGCTCCGAATTCTCTTCTATTTTACGTAGTCCATAAAGCACAAAGCGTTTTGTAAAAGAATTTGAACGTAAATACAATATTGGCTGGAATGAAGCTTTTACAACGCCCACATTGCTAAGTGAAATGTTCTTCAAGGCACAAGAGGAAAAGGAGTTGATATCACCGTGACCTTGTAGATAAGTGTTCTATTATACTACTGATGGTTGTGGGTTCGTTTACATTTGGTAAAAATGTTCTAAATATAACAGTAAAATAATTTTAATCCATAGAATATAATCGGGAATTTTGTTAATGAATTGTTTTAAATTAAATCAGCTTTACGCTGTATACCACACACAGTAGAGTATGTAGAGGAAATCTGACTTAACACTTTAAGACACAGTGTTCCCTTCTTTCTGTTGAGTTCTGGAGGCATTGCGTGTTGAGTGGTGGAACTCAACACCGCGCTTTGCCTCGTCACCGGAGCAAACAAATGAAAATATAAATATAAGTAAATATTTATATCCTCTAGTGGGAATCGTATCCACAACGAGTCGATTTTACAATCACACTTTGTGCGCTGTTAATTTCGAAAATTCGCATCTCTCTCTCACATATGTACTTAAGTAAAAAAAAAAATATAAAAACAAAAAGCCCGACCGCATAAAACTAAAAAGAAAATAAACAAGCCTAATAGATTATTAGGATTAACAGTCGGGACCTCGAACACCTCGGGACCAAGAACACTTGGGCTGCTAATATGAATCTAACGATACCTCAATTGTTTAAATCTGTTCAGCGGTTCTGGAGATATGAGGTAATAAAGAATTTTACATACATACATACAAGATACGCGCAAAAAACATAACCCTTCCTTAGCAGTCGGGAAAAAAAAATGGGATAAAAGTCATTTATCTTGTAAACGGAGTAAGTACCTATCTCGTATTTAGTTTCGTTAATTAGAAGGAACTACTTCTCATTGTGTTCTGTTCTCCTAGTAATTAGGTAACAACATCCCCAAGATAGTAATGTTGTCTCGTTTGTAATACGATTTTCTTCTACACAATTTATTTTTAGGAAAGTCTTTTATAATGAACAAATTGGTTTGATAAATAGTTTTGGAGGTTTTCATAGGGCAGGGGTACAAACGTGCGACTGTACGCGCGATAGTGCGGTTCGATTTCCACTAGATGAAATGAAATTTTAAATATTTTTATTTCCTCTCTTTGGTAACAACGCAAAGCGGAGGCGTTGGGTTCCGCCACTTAACACGCAACACCTTGAAAACTTTAGGGGAAAGCGGGGGACGGAGTGTGTTAATACTAAGTTTCCTCTGTCTACCCTGCCATGTGCGGGATACAGCGTGAAAGTGATTTATATTTATTTGATTTAAAGTCATGCATCGCCACTCTTACATAACAACACAGTGGTATTTATGCTTTTTCTCTTAAAAATACCAATTGCTTTTTGTTGTTTATATATTAAATATATTTTTTCCATTTCTATTCTATTCACGGCTTGTAATTAAGTTGGTTGAACTTTAGGAAACAATGGAATCCACTTACACAAATATTCTTCGGAAACTAGAAATACAAATGAGGTAAAAAGGTTAGGTAAGGTAATTTATTTAAGAGGTTATATAAATACCACTACTAGCGAAATACGGCTTCGCCTGCTTAAATTTATTGTTATATTATAGCCTATTTATAAATATAAAATCTTTACATAAATTGTAGCCTATGTGTTATACTGATGTATCTGATGAATATAATCTATATTTCAGTAAAGTTTCATCTAAATCAGTTCAGTAGTTATTGCGTGAAACTAGAACAAACATCCATTTCACTCACAAATTTTCACATTTATAATATTAGTAGGATATGTACATTGTACATATATATGTACATGCATTTTGGTCAACGTTTCACTTGTCGATTAAAAAGAATATTGAATACTAAAATACTGATGAAATGTGATTGGCTAATCGTGAAAATCGATAAAAAAATATTTATCTTATAGACAAGGCGCAGTGTTGTGTTCCGCAATTCAGCAGAGTATGTAAATTGTTGAAATAATAATGATTCCAAATAATTTTTATTTGAAATTGATCTTATACTAAATTGATAAATGGTAATTGTAACTTAAAAAAAATAGTTTCGCTTTGTCAATAACTACAGTACTTTTCGGTAGCAATTTACATAATGATCGGCAAAGAGACATCCAAAGTTAACAAACGACGGAAGCAACTTTCCCATTTAGAATAACAAAGTTAAGACTATTTCATTTGTAAGGCAAGATATTATGTTTCTTTTATGTTCGAACAAATACTTTATATCTTTGAAATAAAATGTTACTCTGTTTTTACTGTGAAATAAAAATATGGTGTAAGTGCTACTTACAGCTGTTGCAAAAGACATTTTATAAAGTCGATTTCTATTTTCATTAGTTTTAAAGAGTGTCTGTAAGGAGCTACGTAGCAATTTTTTTAACTTCAAAGTCAAAGTGTCAAAATGCTCCGTTCCCCTCTTTCTGCCAAATTTCGAGGCGTTGCGTGTTGAGTGTCAGAACTCAACGGCGGGCGTTTTCCATAGTGCCAGAACGAAAGAACGAAAATATGAATGAATAATAATTCATTCCTCGAGTAGAAACCGAACCCACAACCGTCGCGTTACAGGCACATCTTTGTACCTCTGCGGCACGACGGCCTCGAACATAATAATATATTATTGCTGTTAGAAATAAGTAGCGGTATAAAGAAACGATTTTAAAATAAATATTAACTAAAATATATTTCTAATCTAACCATCCAAGACTTATTTCTTAAAAACGATACTTTCCAACATTCGTCCCAGTATTTTCTCGTTATAATTCAGCAGCTTCTGTACACTCGACCGTATAGAAGTGCGCTTTGCCAACTCTCTTGTTTATTTACGAAGCTTTGTTGAGTCGCGTTTTTGTAAACGTAAGAAAACTCATTTAAAATGAAAAAGTATTTACTCATTTTTATGTTTTTCTGAAGCTTTTTAAATGTTACAATACCAAATGAGGAATAGTTATAATACAACATAAGTAAAGCTAGCTTGGAGCCAGTCATGGCGCAGGGGCGCAACGTCTGTGAACGCCACAGGTTGGGACTTCAATCCCTATCGAGGAAATGAATTATTATTTATTAATATTTTCATAAGGCCAGTCGTGGCACAGGGACACAAAGTGTGACTGTAAAACCGACTGGTTGTGGGTTCGATCCCCACTTGAGGAGATGAATCATTTATTTAAATTTATATTTCATCGCTCTGTTTTCAACACGCAATGCCTTCAGAATTCAGCAGAAAGTGGGGAACGGAGTGTCTTAACACTAGGCTCCCCCTGCCTACCCTGCTGTGTGCGGGGTACAGCACGAAGCTGATTAATATTTTCATTTCTCCGCTCTGTTAACAAGGCTAAACGAGGCGTTGAGTTTCGTCACTCAACATACAATGCCTCAAAAATTTGGCGAAAAATGGGGAGAGTGTCTTAGTACTTGGTTCCCTCTGCCTACCCTTTGCTTTATGCGGGATACAGCGTGAATCTGAAAAAACAAATAAAATGTTGTCTGAATAACAACATTTGCTGTTTGCATTTTGACTGTATTGAGGATATCGCAGACCGGATGCCCCCATGACCTTTTGTTGGTAACAAAATAGCTGTGATTTAGTGAAATATCAATAAAAAAAATACCATACATACTGTTTTACATTATTAACATTTTCGGGGCTAAAAATATGAATTGTTTTTATATGTTTACTACATTTTTACACGTGTATTCTATGTATCGTGACACATAGAATTTTTATGTTATGCTACACGTTTTACCCCGCATATAGGGTGTTTCATTTTATGGAAAATTTGTGTGATGTAAAAAATAATTATTAATAATTATTTTATTTTTGGCAGAAAGTGGGCAGCGGAGTGTCTTAATACCAGGTTCCCTCTGCCTACCCTACGGTGTGCGGGATACAGCGTGAAGTTGATTTTTTTAATAATTATTTTAGGTTTTTATATGTTGTGTTTGTTATTTCGACAGGTTTATACCGAATTGTAAAATGATAATAGATCAAAAAAAATATAATAATAATGGAATTGCTACGCAAGTCGACAAAAGCTCTCGATAAGACAAAATCAACAAGAAAAAAAAACAAATCTTAATAAAACAAAAAAACTATTAATCCAGCCCGAAGTACAATAATTTATTTTCTTATACAAATCCCTTGTAGATAAAATTGTAATTACTTTCATAGCAATTTGTCTTAATTATTATTTTGTCCAAAGGACGCCCCAAATCCTCCAGCTAAAGCCTTTAAGTGGCAATCTTGTATTCTGCTCGTGTTAAAATATTCGTCAAAATAACATTTTTGTTAGAGCACAGCCCTGTCGTGGCACAGAGGCAAAATTGTGACTGTAAGTGCGACAGGTTGTGGGTTCTATTCATATTCGAGAAAAATTAAACATTTATCTAATATTTTTAAACATTTTTTCAAGTATGACGATGAGAACATATGGCTTAGTGTTCAGAGCACCTGGTCGGTTTCCAGGAGGCGCGGGTTCGAGTCCCGCTACGTTCAAATTTTTATACGTTTTCTAAATAAGTGTTTATCTAGTATTTTCATTTCTTCGCTCCGGCGTCGTGGCAAGCGCTGCGTTGAGTTCCGCCACTCAACACGCAATGCCTCCAGAATTCGGTGGAAAGTGGAGAACGAAGTGTCTTAACACTAGTCTCTCTCTAACAACATAAGGCAAACAGCGTAAAGCTGAAAAAAAATTCGCTAAGCGTCTTCACGGTTGACGCGCAGCCATTAACGTAATGGCCACTTGGACTTTACTGCCTGGTAATAAAGTTCTCTTTCGCTTGCGCCTGTGTTGTATATTCAGACATTGAGTGGAACTAATAAATTGGAGTAAATAGGAAGTATACGGCGTTTTATATTGGTACACGATTGACAGCTGTAAAGCTTCGAAGCTTTTTACGTATGTAGGTTATCTCCTGCTTAAGGGCTTGTGTTTATGTATCTACACTGATATCGTGCGTTTTTAGATTTCATCGTCAAATGCTGGTGACGAAGCCTCATTTATTCGGAAAATTTGATCTAGTGGGGAATGCAAGTGTCTCAATGGTAACGGTGTATCGTAACCGGGTTACCAGGTACCTTTTAGTACCTTGCTATTTGTGGAATACAAAGTTAGGCTAAAAAAAGAGTAGATAGCTATGATTCAAATTGAGTAAATTGTTTCCTTTCTTCGGATAGCACATGAAACATAGTTTATTGTCTCTAGTGTCTGTAACTAATGCCAATACATAAATTTAATATGTGTTACATGTTAGGCCAGTTGTGTCGTGGGGTCACAGTGTGACTGTAAGCGCGACTGGTTGTGGGTTCGATCCCCACTCGAAGAAATGAAATATTTATTTATTTCAATTTATATTTCCATGTGCTCTGGTGTCGAGGCAAAGTGCTTACGATGAGTTCTGCCATTCAACACGCAATTCCTCCAGAGTTTGGCTGAAATTGGGGAACGGAGTGTTTTAACACTATGTTCCCTCTGCATACCCTGCGGTATGCGGGTTACAGAGTGCAGATGATGTTCGAAAACATTGCTTTGTACGCTGAGATCAGAATGATGTAAATTAACTATGTAAATTTTTTAAGCAAAATCATCGACATTAAGGCTAGTCGTGTCACATGAGCACAAGAGTGTGACTGTATACGCGACAGGTTGTGTGTTCGATTCCCACTCGAGGAAATATTTAATATTTTCATTTCTCCACTCTGATCTCAAGGGAAAACGCGGCGTTGACTTCACGCAATGCCTCCAGACTTCTGCGAAAAGTGAGGAGTGGGACGTTTTAACATTAGGTTCCCTCTGCCTACCCTGCTACTTGCGGGATACAGCGTGAAGCTGAAACTAATAACATTAAGAATAATTTTAAAAAATCTCTATTAGCATCATAAATTAACTTTAATTTTATTAATTTTGTTAACTATAAGTAAACAAAAATTAGAAAAATATTATTTATAAACTCAACAAATGTATATTTAGAAAGGCAACACGTGCAAAGTATCTGTAGCTTTTATAAGGAAAATTAAGTTTACTCTCCTGTTGTTGTTGCTTCCTGAGCTAACTTTTATAGGATTGGTTTTTAAAGTAGAATAGAAGTTCTAAACTTTCATTAACAAGTGTGTTTTATATTTGCAAAAATAGTTCTTAACATAACTTTTCTCATTTATCAAAGATACTATATCTTTATAAAAGAAAAATAATATAATCAACTTCACGCTGTATCCCCCATACAGCAGGATAGGCAGAGGAAACTTAGTGTTAAGGCTGCCGAATTTTTCGAAGCATTGCGTGTTGAGTGGCGGAACTCAACGCTAGGCTTTAGTCTTGATGCCAGAGCCAAAATATTAATAAATAATAATTAAATTAATAAAAAAATATTAATAAATAATAATTAAATTCCTTGAGTGGCGATTGAACCTACAACCTGTAACAGTATATACCTTGAGTATAGGTAAAAAATAAATAAATAAATAAAATAAAATATGCATGGCAATGCACATAAATAACATAGTTAATTATGAATAATACAAACTATATATTTTGTATAAAATATTAATCGAGACGTGTCCGTGTATTGTCGTCCCGAGTGTCGCGACCGTCGTTTCGTATATATAGGTGGTGGTGATGCTCGGAAGGCAGCGGTCGAGTCGAACTATTAAGTACTACGGTACAAATGAATATGATGCACATAAAGACTCGTACCAAATGTATAATAAATATAATGTGATAATTTGAAGTCTATCATGGCACGATCTTTTAGGATCGAATTTCTTATAAAGGCAATATATGTGTAGGAGCGACACATAT
>JAATLQ010033352.1:0-17482 GCA_013421005.1 Heliconius erato x Heliconius himera | reverse complement strand
AAAGACTAAAACCTACCTTGATTTATTTGTAATTTTTATGTATAAAAGTTGCTTAAATTTATTGTGTACTTTTTACGTGATACGTGTTCACATAAACAGACAAACAGACAAACAGACAAAAAATCCAAAAATGTTGGAAATGGATTCTGTTAGTTATCCTTTAACACCCTGGCTAATTTTTTCTTAAATATTTTCAATGTACAGAAACGACTTTTCTACAGATTTATTATAAGTATAGAAGTAAATCAAAATGATATGAATATTCAAATATAAACCGAATATGTTAAAATAAAATAAATGTGACTATATATTTGTATAATATTAATAAAAAAATCAGAATATCTTTAATTTATTTATTTCTTCGAATTGTTAATGTGAATTATTAAATAAAATTTTCTTTACATATTATAACTTTATTATCCAAAATAAATTCAAAATAATTTCGCAAATTGAAAAAGCAAATAGATATGGCATGCTTTTGTCAGCTACTTTGACTATATAATTTTTTGAGCATTTAAAGCCAGATCTATCAGAATATTTTCAAAATCTTTTCATCTCTATACGCTGTAGCGTTGAGTTCCGCCACTCTGAAAATAATACTTCGACAAATGGATGGAACGTATGAGGGAATCTACTGTTAAGTTACTATACTTATCGCATAGTCAGTATGTGATATAATAAACCACAAAAATAATTTTAGTAGTCTCTTTCAGTCACAACAAACACATATTATATGTTATACCTTTCGTCTTTTGTTTTAGTGCAACAGATCAGTCGCAAACACTTTACAATTATTTTAATAAAAAAAGTTTTAATTTTAATTAATTTATTTATTATTAAAGCTCTGTATAATTACCACTTAGGAAAAAGAGAAAATTAACTAATTGTACAATTAAAAATAACAATAAAGATCTGTAGGAAACTTAATAAGGGGTTACTTATAAGAAACACATTCATCAGTATTGCCCTCTTATTATTTTAGGATAAAATAATTAATTTAGGATTTATGCCTACGACTAACTAAATATTCTACCGTCCAAAGGACAACGCACACGAGACAACAAAAACTCATAGCCAAGAAACAGTTCACGTAACTGCCAGTCGCCTCGTAAATGACACCTGGAAAAAAAAATTAATAAGTTAAGTTGTTCCAAACATATTTGTGTGAATAATTAACATAAAATCAGTCCAGAGGTCAATCGTGGTGCAGGGGTACAAGCGTGTGACTGTAAACGCGAAAGGTTCTGGGTTCGATTCCCATTGAAAGGAAATGAAATATTTAATATTTTCATTTCTTCGCTCTAGGCAAAGCGCTGCGCCGTTCTACACGCAATGCCTCAAAAATTCGGGGGAAAATGGAATACAGAATATCTCAACAATCCCTTTGCCTTTCCTCGAACCAACAACCATCGTGTTAACAGTTAGGCGTTGTCCCACGGGCCACGACGTTCTCAGAAACTTTCACGTCTTTTTTATTTTTAAATAAGTAGAATAAATAAGAATATTAAATATAACATAAAACGAAAAACGTGACCCTCTAGTAAAACCTGCCTAACAATCATGTTTCATAATCTATTTTATAAATTAGAAAATGTCTACCAAGCTAGAAAACCAAAGTAATAATATATGTATAACTGTTCGTCTTTTCCTCTTAGTTACTCGAAGCTATTGAATAATCTAAAACTAAAATTTAAATATTATGAAACAATATATATACTTTTATTACATAAGAGAATCAAATTTTACATTTTTTTGATATAAATTGTTATAAAAACACATTTAGAAGTATAAAAAAAACACTTTTCCGAGGGTGGTACAAGAGTCCTAGCCATCCATGGCTAAGCCTCTAGAGAGAGGAACCTCCTCAGAATACGCGCCATCTCCAGAAAATTGCCTTCTGCATCCGGTTCTTGATCCAACAGCGATAACTTTATAAGACGTTGGTCAAGGTTTTTCGCTATTAAACCATTAACTGAAACCACTATCGGCATAATGATAGTTGCATTGACATCCCACATGGCGGCAATCTCATGGGCTAAGTCCAAATATCAACACAGGTGGTGCATTTGGTATGTCGTCAACAATTTACGTATTTGGCAATCTGCAGAGTCTTACTCAGTCTATGTCCATCTTACAATGCCAAAAGTATAGGCTAACAGCGGCATAACCCAACCGTTAAAAGCACACAACTTGTTGCGACCAGATAAAAGGCTGCCAAGCACTTTTTTCACGACCAAAGAAATGCTCCTTCACCAATTGCTTTATGTTTTGTTCATCAATACCCAATGCTTCAGACATTCCAAGATATTCATAAGTCTTAAATTCACTAAGAATTCTGAATGAAACAGAATCTGAAATACAAATTTTATCAGATTTATCACACTACAGGCACTACAGGCACGCTCGCACATTTATCGTCCCCAAATTCGAACCTTATATCACTACTAAACGTTTGAGTAACCGTTTGTAACCGTATAAGATCAAGTCTTTTAGACGCAAATAATTTTAGGCGAAGCCGAAAACCTACACTTCAGGTCCTCTAATAAAGTGCCAAAAGGAAAGATAGACAAAAGTATAAAGGACTCAGACTGTCACTCTGAAATCTACCCATCTTTATCCTTATCGGTTCAGACGCTGCAGGAATATCACACTCCCCTTGATGACGAAGGACAGTGACCCATTGTGCCATATATAAGCCTTCAGAAATTATCTCAAGTCATGTCAATATTATGTAACTCCAAGACCTTTAAAATTTAGGTATGAGGCACTGAATCATATGCCTTCTTATAATTTATCCAAGCAGTAGTGATTTTATTTCCTGTTCCGTCTTACTTGTTGGTGTATAACTGTATCAATGAGAAGAAGTTCCTTTGTACCACGAGCACCAGACTTACATCCATTCTGAGTCGGTGCCAAACTATTGTTACGAAAATCGAAACTGCGGAACCAGAAAAAAGCCAGAAATTATGCAACCCTTCTGGCCATATATTATAAATCTAATCTAATCTAGCTTCGTGCTGTATCCCTAACGGGGTAGTTCGTGTATACCTCTTTCGCCTCGTCCACTGTCATCAACCTCTTCATACTTGCCCTCCAGGGGGTCCTCAAGCTTTTTACGTGACCTTCCTCCGGTATCTTCGATGTGTTCACGAAGGTCAACCGATCCGATCTTACCGCTCACTTTTCCGTCATAAATCTTATTTGTTATTCTTTCATCACACATTCGTTCAGTCATATTCTGTATATGTCTTCATTGTGGATTCGACCAGCTAAACTGACTCCGCATATCCTACGAAGAGATCATCTCCACTTCTTCTGTAATACCCATGTTTCGCTGCCGTATAACAACGTCGGTACCTACACTGCATTGTGTACGGCCAAACGTGCACCGGTACTGACGTTTTGAATGCAACTAAGGCTGCGTTAACCCTGTTACCGGCAGTGATACGCCTTTCTTGCTCGCATTCAAGCTTAGACCATTATTCTCACACCCTTCTTTCAGAGTAGTGACTAATGCCTGCAACTCGCATTCTGATGATGCAATGAACACTGCACCATCAAGCAATTCACATTCAAGTCACCTATTTTCACTCCAATGTCGCTTCGTTTCACACTTTGGAGACAGCTATCCAAATATAAATTAAGCAACCAAGCTGATATAACGCATCCTTGTTTAACACCCGATTGGATGTCAAACCAGAGCGATATGTCAGCTCCTACTCGCACGCTGGCTGAGTGATCTCTGTAAAGAGACTTTACAGCCTGCAGCAAGGGTCCGCTCACATTGTACCGGGGTAGTATCTCCCACAATTTTGCTCTTACAACTCTGGTTAACTGTCAAAATTTTTTCCGTGATCATGCGGTGGGAAAAGATCTAATCCATACACCCTCTTTCAGGTTTAATGCCTCCTTGGGCCTCCCACAACAACCTTTCAGATCTCTCTTGTATTCTTCTCGCTAATACTTTAGCATAATATATTATTATAATAATAATATAATATATTATTATTATGAGTAAAATTTGATCCAAATTCTAATTAATTCATGTTAAAGTTTTAATATATACATAAATGTGTAAAGCAATTTGTAGGCAACCTTGTAAAGGTAGAAGTAATAATTCAATTTATAATGGATATTGAAAAAAATAAGGAAAACGACCATTGAACTGTAGGTTCAAGCTATGGAAACATAAAACAACATAATTAAACTATCAATTACAAATATATATGTAAGTATATTACCTATTAAAGGATCAGCCATTAACATAAGGAACCCAGAGAACAAAATATGTAACGCCAAAGCTGCTGGGAACCTATCAGGTGCAGCATTCACCAGGACCAGGGGAAACAGCACCTGCACCGAGCATCTGACCAAGCCCGATATAGCCGTGATAGCAATTACGAAGTACAAATTGTCCGACGTAACCAAAGCTGAAAAAAATATAACACATTATGGACAGTTCTAAAAAGATATTTTTATATAATAGTCTTATCTTTCTTGTTCTTTATTGTTTATGGTTTGTTGGTTTTAGAACACTGAAAATTAAGAAAGGTAAATTATTTTAATGTACATAGAATATAGTGTATGACACTCCGCTCTTAATTTTCACCTACATAAGAAAAAATGCAATGATTTTCGAAATTTAACGACGCCCTTTGTCGTACCAACGTATGTAAATAAAAAAATATTTAAATCTAATATTTATTTCGAGTTTTGAACCTGCAGGTCTTTTAAAGTTATACCTACTCTGTTCTACTGCTGCGCCATGATGGCCTTAAAATTTATGTTTTAGTTTATTTTATATTACTATTGTTGGTTTTTATGCAAAAGAATTCAAGAAACTAGACTACATTTACAGATGGAATAACTTTACATAACTATTCCTTATATTAATATTAAGCTATTTAGAAACAAATCATAAATTATATGATTTTATTGATTGCATATTAAAAAGAAAATTTAGAATATCATTTAAATTTAACACTATTAAATAAAAAATAAAGTGATAATAATTTCAAAATATGTCATCTATTTCAAAAACGATTTATGTTAAAGATTTATTTAAATATGTATATATAGTAAACACAACATTTTTATCTCGAATAAATATACGTGAATTGATGCTAACAATGTCATTAAATATAGACGAGAGAAATGGTAAAATTCGAAAAAAGTGCTTCCAAAATAATATATTATAAATAAAAATAAAAAAATCAGCTTCACGCTGTGTCCTGCACACAGCAGGGTAGGCAGAGGGAACCAAGTGTTAAGACACTCCCACTTTCTGCCGAATTCTGGAGGTATTGTGTGTTGAGTGACAGAAATCAGCGCCGCACTTTGCGCATAAATTTAAATAAATTTAAACGATTTTTCTATGCAGTCCTGGCGTAATCTATTCAACTATCATGTATCATTCTTAAAAATAAATGTCATTAAAGAAACACTTGCAGATTTTTGAATAAAAATAAATATATACGTATATCAGTTTTAAGTTATATTTAAAAATATGTGATGCATGCAAAATCTATACATATTTGTAAATAATAATAGAAATAATATGTTATGAGGCCAGTCGTGGCGTAGGGGCAATTGTGACTGTAAAATCGACTAGTTGTGGGTTCGAACCCCACTCGAGAAAGTAACATATTTATTTACATTTAAGTACAGCTAGAAGATACAGCGTGAGGCTGATTTAATTTTTTTTTTTTTTCATTCATTTATTTACACTTCTCAGTTATGCTTTTTTTCATTTGTTTATTTTGATAAAAGTTATCTGTCTAATACATGTTTCGAAACAAATTACATGTTATTTTACAAATAAACATAGTACATTACACTAGAGTTAAAGTAACCGGCGCGGCGCAAAAACTCAGCAGGACTTGTTTGTGGCAGGACGGTAACAATGATCACAGACAATGACCTTTGAAACAGACTGGAATGATCATTTCATTCTCAAAGCGTGCTATCATTAAAAAAATCATTAATTTGGTAATGATCTTAAAGAAGGATCTATTACTCACCTACACGTAAGACCATGGTAACACAGGTGCCAACGAAAAAAAGTATTTTACTGTCAACTGTGTAAAAATAAGTGAACACTGCCAAAAAAAATCTCGCTGCAAGATCTGCTATAGCACCAATCATGACACATGTCGCCACTTGCATCTGAAAATATTTTAATAGTTGAAAAAACTGAAAAAATATGCTTGCACCTACATAAAGTGCTTCTATCATGCACTTTTTTTAGCAACATGTATAAAAATATTTTTTTAACTGAGTTTTACTAAAAAATGGCAATAGTGTAGTAATGGCCCAATGGCCATCTTAGTCCATAAAAGAAAAAAAATCATTCACTTATATAAGATATATAAAAGGACTTGTGCTGACTGACTGAGGTAAGACGCACGCAGAGCCGTAACCGCTGATGGTATAAACGTGAAATTTGGGCAGATGTTTATTTTCATATTCTGGACATCCACTAAGAAGGGAATTTGAAAAATTTTAACCCTAAAGGGATGAAATAGAGGTTGAAAGTTTGTATGGAATTTTTTTTTAATCTGTACCGATTTTTATAAAATTTGAAATTCAGACTCTTAAAAATATGTCATTGAACACGTGTTTCATGGTTTTTAAGAATTCACCCCCTAAGGGTTCAAATAAGGGGTTGAAAGTTTATATGGAAAAATCTTTAAATTGCCACCGATTCTTATAAAAAATTAAATTCAGACTGTTAAAAATATTTTATTGAACACGTGTTTCGTGGTTTTTTAGAATTCACTCCTAATAAGCGGGCGAAGCCGCGCGCGCCCTCTAGTATAAGATATTCTTACAACCATACGGACGCACAGACAAACGAAAATTAAACGTTAATAAGTGTATGTATATTTTTTTTAAGATTAGACTAGTAATTTATGGAGCTAAAATAAGTCTTTATGACCATGAATCATAATAAAGATTTTATCAAAACATATCTCTGAACATTAAAAAAGACAAATAATTATAAGTTGTCAGATAAAATGCAATTTTTATTTTTACAAACATATTTTTTTCTAGTTTAGTTACCTTTGTATATCCATAGGAGAAAAGTAACATGGGCTCCATCGCCAAGTATGTCACATCGGAGACGAAGGCGAAACCGAGCCCTATCAGAGTGCTTACAAAGCGAGGATCCTTAAGAAGATCCAACTCAACGTTTTCATATATCACTTTGCTGTAAAATTTAAAAAAATAAAATAAATCAATAAAAAAAAGTAAAATTTTAATATTAAATTATATTGTTATCCATTATAAATGTGTTTTTGTATAGTTTCACGCTATATCCCGTACATGCTAGAATAGGAAGAAGGAACCTAGTGTTAAGTTAAGTAAACTCCGTTCCCATTAAGATCCTTCCGTTCCCCACTTTCCGCCAAATTCTAAAACGTGGCGGAACTCAACGCCCCACATGTATATAAAATAACGACGTCATTTATTATAATGGTAATTATATGTAAACTGGCTATGTCTATTCTATATACTATGTAATAAATAACTTTGAATATAAAAATACTTATAAAATTAAGTTACGACGTGATTGACTTACATGATACTTTTTTGAATAGACTCGTGCCGTCCGGGGCTCGATTTTATCTCAGTAACATTGTCCTCGCCTGGTAACATTTTTATAATGGATTCATCAAATATTTCTCCTTGATTATTTTTAAATTTATTAGGACTTTTCACGTCACAACCAGATGATAGCTCTATAAATAGACAATGTTGCAGGACATCACTTAAAAGCACGTACACAATGAAAAAGCACTAAATGAAAAAAAAATACAGACATATAACATATATATGAAATGAAAATGCGGTAATTTTCAAAACCATTGTCCAAAGTCTACTTATTTAAACAGGCAAATGGATATTTTTAAATTGGGACTTAAAGTAAAATATGGATAGACTGTTCTAGATGGATTATGTACCTATACATGGATTCTTTGAATTTCTTTAAACTAACCTATTTCAGAACAATCTGATATCTTCCTCGTGTGCCACTCAACGGGATGCATAACTATCATAGCAAACAGCAAATGTAGATCCACAGCCATTATCAGAGCCAGGGTCCACCTGAACCCATACTCCTGTAGAAGGAACGTGACTAAAATAGGAAAAGTGATGGAGGCCATACTACTCATAGTCTGGTTGGCACTCATCATGGCTGTACGTTTTTTCGTAAAGTAGCAGTTAAACGCTGTAAAGCTCACTGGTATCATAACACCAAAACCTGCACCTGAAATAAAGTATATCTGTAGTGACAGCATATTTTAATTTATCATCGAGAAATTGTACTTCTTATTTAAACAAAGCATAATTATTAAATTAGCATTAAAATAATAAAGACAATAATAGAATAATTGAATAGTAATCATTGTCATTAATAAAAAAGGAAGTTTTAGTTATTCTATTAGCAAAAACAAAGAGATCGATTGCAATAAAGAAGATAGATTGCATCTGCATTTGCAAGGTTTACCTTGTGTAACATATTTGTTTTAATATTAGTGACTCAGGCGCGGCTTCGTCCGCTTAAATTTATTTTTATGTTATAACCAAATATATAATAATTTAAAATAAATTTTAGCTAATGCGTATTAATTCTGATGCATGGTAGCTGAAAGTTTCAGCCAAACCCGTTCAGTAGTTTTTAAGTGAAATTGGAACAAAAATCCATCCTCACAAACTCTCACATTTATTATATTAGTAGGATTTTACAAAAAAATTTTTTTTACACTAACGAAATCTAAGTTTGGACGGATTTTAGGAGGAGCGTGTACGAGTCGCGCTCCGCTAGAATACATTTCTAACTTAACTTCACGCTTGATCCCTAGCGGTATAATCAGAGAGAACGGAGCGCCAAACGCTAAGGTCTCTACATATCTCTTTAATATTTTATTTCAAATACATTTCTAAATAAATAATTACCTCGTATTACTCCAAATGTAAATACCAAATGAAATGTCCTCTCTACAAATATCGTTAAAATATCTCCTAAGACGAATAGTCCGGCCCCCACTAAGCCTACCTGACGGAATGAATATTTTTTCAAAGCGATGCCACTTAGAAAACCTAAAAGAAAATTGTTAATAAATACATAATAAACAGATTTTAGTGAATTTGATTTAAAAATTTATATATAATTATTAAAAAGAACAAAAACAAGATTATATAATGTTAAAACGAATGAACAAGCACAATAGTTAATAAGATTTAACAATTGAAGAGTCTTTAGAACACACTTTCACGTGTAGATGTACATTCATAGACTCATAAACACACACCCTTCTTTGCCTCGCGCAGTCAGGTAATAGAGTAGCATAAACAAACCCTAGGCCGTATGGAGGCCGATTTGGCGCAGCGGCATAGCATCTAACTTTAAATGCAACGGTTATAGGTTCGATACCCACTCAGAGTAGTCAAATTTCTAGAAAATGAGACGAAAAGTAGGGAATTAAGTTCCCCGTGTCTACCCTGCTACGAGTATATATTATGTGATGCAACATGAAGGAAAAAAAACTAATTTTCCCTTCGGTATTTTAAATCACCTAGCTTTAAATAGCGTGACTTTTTTATGTAGATAGATATTTTACTATTTTTAAACTTCCTTATTTAATTTCATTATATCATGTAAATTACACGCCGGTAAGTAAGTAATTGATATTTTAGTAGCAATTGTAACAATTCTTATTGTCAAACAAGAGATCAATAATACTTTTTATTTCAAACGTCACAGCTGATGAGGCTTTCCTCATTTATAGAAAATCGAACGTCCTCATTATTATCAATCGATACCATTTTAAAGAATGGAAAAACTTAACATAAATCTTATAATTTAAAATTTATAGATTTTCATAGAACAAAATAATTACAAGCTCATATTTGTAATACATTTCGTATAAAAATAGTGGATGCGTCAGCAAACTTAAATATCTTAACTTTTATAAGTCGTCCGCTGACCTACAATCCTGAAACTTGACCGGTTTTTAAAGTTTTTAATTTAGTGAAATAAATTATATTTATAAAAAAAATACTTTATTTATAATTCAATAACTGATAAATAAATATGTGTTTAGTATACAAATAAAAAAACAATAAAAGCGACGTGTGTATATTAAAATATTTTAAAGGCTGATAATTTATTTAATAGTCCCTAAAAATTTACATGATGATAAGGACGTCATAAATTACAATATATTGGGCATCCGGTTCATTTTTGAGTATATATATTAGTTAATGTAAGTTTTAAAATATTTCACCTGAGCCGTAGCCTAAGATTTCGTTTGTGTAGTCTATATAACAATAAATGAAAAATATTATTTTTATCCCGTTCTCATATTATTTTCGGAAAGTATTTACTAAAAAATTAAAATCAGCTTCACGCTGTATCCCGCACACAGCAGGGTAGGCTGAGGGAACCTAGTGTTAACACTCCTGTTCCCCACTTTCTGCCGAATTCTGGAGGCATTGCGTGTTGAGTGGCAGAGCTCAACGCCGCGCTTAACCTCGACACCAGAGCGAAGAAACGGAAATATAAATTTAAGTAAATATTTCATCTCCTCGAGTGGGGATCGAACCCACAACCAGTCGGTTTTACAGTCACACCTTGTGCCGCTGCGCCACGACCGGCCTCAAGTATTTACTAAGTGACTATTTCCCGAAAAGGAAGAAGAAAGGAGCATACTGTATGGGAAATTTTAGCTTTATAGTAGTTTCGTCTGTGCTTTGTCTTTCAGCCACTTGGTAAATGTAGAATTTGATACATGTGTATTATTTTATTACTTATAAAAGATTTATCTCTACACATAGTTCCTAGGCCACGTTACGTGCAGGCAACACATACAATATCATAAGAAAATGCGTTGCTATGTCTATCCCTGGAGTTAGATCTCGCGGAGCCCAAGAATCTCGTGATGCATAAAAGTCAAGAGACTAAAAATCATGTTTGAAGACCGTGCAAAATGAGGTAGCACGACTTGCAAGGCAGAACCTGGCAACAACCCGGAATAATACCAGATAGAAGAAGATATTAATAGAAAATTGATAAATTAATCTTTCCATTTACACTAATAACTATGAAGCGTCAACCCAATTAAAATATGAGAAACTTACAGTATTAACGTCACATTAATTAGCGTGCAGTTACATACAACTACAAGTACTTAACTTGTAGTCGTATGTAACTAGGCTGGTCTTGGCATTGTTTTCATTAAAAGATGTCGGTCGAATCAATAAATACAATAGAATAGATATGATATTGACATTCTATATCGGCCTCTTTACTCAATCATCTTAGATTAACGGTTTACGATGAAATACACATAGTCTTTCATCAATTAAACTGAGTAATATGAACCTTGAGTTTGTAATTTGACCTGATTTTGTAACGATTTAATTCTTTCTCATTAAACTGTCGCTATGGTACATTTCTATTTTAAAGCTATCTTTACGTCGTGAATGTGTATAATGGATATAACATAAGGATATCGTGGTAGTGACAAAGTCCAAATAAAAATGGTTATGGGTTCTACTCCAATCTGGGAATTGATTCTTCGCTCTGGTAAGACCAAAGAAATGTAAATTTAATTAATTCCCTGGAGATATTTTGCTGATTGCGGCGTTAATTTCCACTACTCAACACACAATGTCTTGAATTCAGACGGACAGTGGAGGGCGGCGTGTCTAATTGTTTTTCTTCCTCCTTACCGCATTATAGAGAGGGCAAACGAGGTGGACGCTCCACTTTAACTCCCACCACGCTTAACGTGGACATTTGTAACATCTGTGGTGTACAATCCAACCGGTCAGCCTTGATATGCTCTCACGGATCCTCCCCGCTGAGGTCCTGATACTTAGCAATTTCAATGCACGCAATGCCAGTTGGCTTGGGTCACACACCATCGAACACGCGGAAAATAATGGATTGTCCCAATTGCTTGAGTCGTCTACGCGACTCCCGGGCGTCCACATCCACAATGCCTCCTTATTGGACCTTCTGCTGATTTCACATCTGGAACAGTACTGAGTCGTCATCGGTGCTCCTTTGGAGACTTCAGAACACTGCCTGGTACAGCCTGTCGTGCCCATTAAGCACGGCAGTTGCAGAACACCTGCAACTCGCGTCGTTCTGCAACTGCCGCGCTCATGTGCGTTGTGCATGTGCGTTTGGTTTTTTCACATTTTACTTATCTTATCCCTGGGAGTCGGTTTGCTTCTCCTCCGATGATCCTAGTACATGTGCCACTGCTGTTGCCGACGTGGTTCTACAGGGCATGGAACTTTATATTCATAGCACTGTATTGCCAAAAAGAAAGTAAAAAGGAAGTATAACCGAGCCACTAAGTTCTTTAAGTGGCAAAGTGCCAGAGGAAGGTCCGAGCACATCGCCAAAATCGGCGAGAAGTTTGAGAGCTACCCGGTAGGAAATCATCAGTTTTGGGCGATCTCAAAGGCAGCACTTGGCAACTTTAGCCAGCCTTTGCTTCCGCCATTACGCACAAATGACATGACATCTTGGTCCATACGGTGGTTTTGTAACGATTTATTTCTTTTCCGATCTTCTGGGCGATTCTTTACCACGAACTCGACTTTGGATGACCAAGGAACAACGCCGCCGACAATTCCGCGGTGCCAGAACTCAAGTTAAGCCTGAGGTTAAGTTCAACCAAAAAGCTGTTAGGTGAGCTGTCGCCTGTTTGGACATCCACAAGTCGAGCGGGCCAGATGGCATCTCTCATTTAGTGCTCCGTTTAATATTAGTAATCAAAGTTTTATTTTAATTTAATTTAATTAAAAAAAAAATAAACAGATTTTATTTAATCCGAATGTCAATGATGTATTTATTTAAAAAGCAGACTGCAATTTAAAATTGCACAATTTTTTTTTTATCTAAATGAATGTATATACATATTAATATTACAAGTAATAAGTATTTTAGTATTACACAATTTTAAAGGGTGTGCAGGAAAAGAAACGGTAAGCATAAGCTCAATGCTATTTGAGTACTTATGAAAAAATACATTTAAAAGTTTTAAAATTCAATATACAATTATATTTAAAATCAAAGTTCACTAAAAATAAAAAAAAAAACATTTTTTTATTACCTGATATGGATAGTGCACCATTATAAACGCCTATTACTAGTGGCAGGCCACTCGCACCGTCTTGCTCCAAGAAGAAATTATTAAATAAAATTCCAAAGGCGTTCGACGAACCGAAGCCAAGCATCTGTAACAATGAGAAAGTATTTATATAGTAAATAGATTTCTCTACATCCATCGCCGACAACCACATTTATTAGCTTTTACAAGATTCATACTATAACATATATTTAATTGGACAAAAATGCATCTACTGTTATATAGACACACGATAAGAAATGAAAAAAAAATGTGTAATTTTATTGGAAACCTGTTTATAGATAATATTTGTGGTAATAATATGTAATTATTCTTCTCCAGAATAGATTTACCTATGTAAGATATGAAATTATAGAGAAGAAGAAATTACATATAGAAGAATTGTCGATACTGGTAATATATTTTTACATTTTAATAACTACTAAATTCAATAATAAGAATTTTTAAAAAAGATCGTCTATAGTAATATTATAAGGAGGAAAGATTTGCTTTTTTGTATGTATGTTTGTATTGTTTTCTGGTTCTATTGCTTTGTTAAATGCCCCCAATAATATTTTTTTGATAATTTTAATGAAAATTGAAAATGCCACTCTATGGTTTTAATAATTTTCACTTTAGAAGTTTTAAGTGCGCTGCAAGCGTACATTATTTATTAAAACAGGAACATAATTCCCTGTACTTAAACAAACAAATAATTCACAAATTAAGGCGGGCGAAGCCGCGAACTGGTCGCTACTTAATAATAATTATTATTGACGTTCCCAAACAACTCAAACTGGTTGTACCTTATTAAGCAACGTCGACAATTTTAAATATTTAAATGTGAATTTAAAAAACTTCTTATTTTTTTTAAATATGAAATGTATAATGAGATTAAGTAATTAGTTTAAGTCGGTTTTTGCAATTTTAATACATTTTTAATTATTATACGACGAAATAATCAGTAGTGAAATATATTTAAGAAAGCACTAAAATAAATATTTAATCGCAATCATATAGATACATATATGATCTACATAAAACGTAAAATTGAGGTAATACAGCTTCACACTGTATCCCGCACACAGCAGGGTAGGCAGAGGGGAGACCTATTGTTAAGACCCTCCGTTCCCCAATTTCTGCCGAATTCTGTAGGCATTGCGTGTTGAGTGGCAGAACTCAACGCCGCGATTAACTTCGACACCAGAGCGAAGAAATGGAAATATAAATTTAAGTAAATATTTCATCTCCTCGAGTGGGGATCGAACCTACAACCAGTCGGTTTTACAGTCACACTTCGTGCCGCTGCGCCACGACTGGCCTCTAAAATTGAGTTAATTTCACTATACTCGATTCACGAAAGCATGACATAAAAGGTAAACATGTCAAAAAAAGGTTCTTTTACATTACAGGTTTGATGGAGTTATTATATTAATTAAAAAATATATATTTTAGGTATTAATTCGCTAATAACACTATAAATAGCCATAAAATGTATTATAATATTATCTTATAATTGAAATAGAATACCAGTTAAGCGGGGAGAATTTTTTTTTACAAAATTCTTATTATTTTCGAAAAAAAAAATTTTAAAATATCTTATTATTATCGAAATATAATTTAAATATTTATATTTTCAAATTTTATAAAATTGTACTCTGTATGTATAGTAAATAAAAAGAAGTTAAGTTAAAATAAACGAAAACGAAAAGTAGTAAGTAAAACAACAATAATAATAATAAAGATTGTTTTCATATTTAAAGCCGAGAATATTTTAACTTAAAATTTTAAAATGTTGGTATGCACTCGGTTTTTTTTATTTTCAATAATATTTTTTAAATATGTCATATACATGTAAAAACACCTAAAAGTCAACTTCTTCTCTAACTTCAGACACATTTTAGTACTATAAAAATAAATTATATCTCGTAATTAATATTTATATTAGAACATTATTGTTCTAATAACAAATACAACAGTAGAAGCTTGGTAAAGCTGTAGTCACCATGTGATAACAGAAGAGCAAAAGATAAAAAATAAAATTAATTTAATAGATAATGTGGTTGACCGTTTCGTCATTAATGTTGGTGACAGTTCCTCAGAATCCTCCGAATTCTGATAAATAATTGAATAATAGATATATTAAGATTTATTATCCTAATAGTTAAGTAACTTTTAGTAAAACTTGTACATTTTCATTTTATTTTTTGCTATTCTAATTTTATACAAAGATATTTTATATATAACATTCAAGCACAACAAGCAATAATGCTATATATAGAAAACTCCACGTTAAATAAATTAAATATAAATAAAAAACAACAATAAAGTTTGAGAAACAGAATTTTTTTGTTTACATTTTTTGTCATGCCATAATGAATCGAGTATATACAAAAAACTGATGAAACATTTTTTCTTTATAAAATAAAACGATAAAATATAAATCATATTTAATAAGTGGTCTGATAATAAATTGATTTAAATCTCAATGTATATGAAACGTGAAAGGTCTTTCTTTGTGTGTTCTGTTAATGGGGATTAAAATAGTTTCATTTTAAATTATAATAACGTTATTACAAATAATAAAATTTTGAAAAAAAAAATCAATATAACTATTTAATTTCATTCAATTCCATCATTTTTTAGTAAATAAATGCTAAAAAAACTTCATAAATATTTATGCATCTCTCCAAGATGATTACAGACTGCTTTCGTAGTAACTATTTGAATAACAATTAATTTTTTTATGTATTTATAATTATGAATTATAAATTTAATAAAAGCGGTTTACAAAGTCATTGTTTCATTAATACCAAGTACCAGCGTTTGTCATTCAACGATTTATGGGTTTTTAAACGTTTGTTTTTTATTAATTTGAATAAACTACTGTTTACCGTCAAGAGAAGAAAAGAAAGATAAAAAGAACACACAATTGATGCACAAATGGCGGTTTTATTGATAATTTAACGATTTTTTCCAGACAACCTTTGGGTTGGGAAATTTATGTAAAAATAAATACTTGATAGTGTAAATATACATCCAAATTATCATGCTACATCCGAATAACGAATATAAACATTAAATCAGCCTCACGTTATAACCCGCACACAGCAGGGTAGGCAGAGGGAACCTAGTGTTAAGACATTATATTCCCCATGTTCCGCCGCATCCTGAATGCATTGCGTATTGGGTGGTTTTTGTCTCAGAGCCAAAGCAAAATAATGAAAATATAAATGTGAATACATATTTTATTTCGTCAAGTGTGGATCGAACTCACAACAAGTCGATTTTACAGTCACACTTTGTGTCCCTGCGCCACGACTATATGTAAAAAATATATATTATACTATAATAATATACTAACACATATCATAATGCCATCCATATAGTTATGTAAATTATTAAATGTATGTGGATAATTGACGTCATTTGAAGGTGAACAATTTTTTAAATAATAGATTTGAACCTTGTTAAAAAAAATAAATCAGCTTCATGCTGTATCCCGCACACAGCAAGCTGCAACACTCCGTTCCCCGCTTTCTGCCGAATTCTAGATGCATTGCGTGTTGAGTGGCAGAACTCAACGCCGCACTTTGCCTCGAGACCAGAGCAAAGAAATGGCAATATAAATTTAAGTAAATATTTCATAGAGTGGGGATCGAACCCACAACCAGTCGATTTACAGTCACACTTTGTGCCCCTGCGCCACGACTGAAAAAAATGTTAACAGATTTCCAGCGCTTAATATCGAGTGGAAGATCATTCCACAATTTAGTAGCTTTCACTTACACGACAAATCTGTGAAATAAGAGCCTCTTGTATAGGAAGCAGTTTTTGTTGTTCTTATTTTGTCTTTATTATCTATAGTACATATTCTGATTTCAGTTGGTATATACGTATATATTTTTATATAACATTTTTCATGACTCATACGAAAGAAAATCTTATAAATTTTGAAAATTATAGATTTTTTAGTGAATATTCAGCGTAATAAGATATATTCGATAATCACGATGAAAGTTACATTATAAAGTTGTTACCTAGTACAGACGTGTGAAGGTGAGCTTGCGGTCACGGATGCAATTTATATATTACTAGCGGACCCGGACGCGGCTTCGCCCGCTTGAAGTATACGAATGCTTATTAAATATATTTATGAAATTCAGTTAATAGGATTAGTAAGAAAATATAAGCCTAATAAATGATCATAATAATCCGGAAAAGAATAATAAGTAGAGAAAATTCTTAATATTAAAACAATATCTAACTAATTTAAATGAACAAAAATAATACGTAAACGTAGTAGTATCATCAGTATCATCAAAGTAAAA
>JAATLQ010033351.1:0-17478 GCA_013421005.1 Heliconius erato x Heliconius himera | reverse complement strand
CCCCCCCCCCCCCCCCCCCCCCCCCCCCCCCCCCCCCCCCCCCCCTCCCTTCCCCTCACTTCCCCTCGCCGTCTTCTTTCCTTTACTGGCGCTTAAGTTTTCTTCAATAATTTGAACAACGCTTAACTTGTTTGAAATATTATCATCATGAAATTATTAACAGACAGGAATAACTACATTAAAATGTAATAGTTCAACTTTGTTTCTATACAATTTATCAGCTGAATATCGTTTTATAAATTTAAATATTTAAACTATTTAGACTAACTAGCTTCTAGTATACTATTCAAAGTTAATATACTATTTTAGACTATCGTGTCGCAGTGAGCCACCATCTATTTGTAAACACGACAGTTGTGGGTTCAATTTTCCGCTCATTTAAATGAATTATTTTTATTTCTTCGCTTTTATAAGAAGACAAAGCGCAGCTTGCAGTTGAATTCCGCCACTCAACATACAATGCAATCTCGAAAATATAAAGTTGGGCAGAAAGTGGAGAACGGAGTGTCTTGACACTAGGTCCCTACTACTGTGCTGTATGCGGGATACAGCATAAAGTTGATTAAATTGATTTTATTTTTGCAGATAACTACTCATCTCATCTTCTCTAAGTTCACTTGAAAATCAGAATAAAATTAAATCAAGTAAACATCTTAATAGTGACGACGTGCTGTGAATGAATTAATTTAGGCTATAACGTGATTGTGTATTCTACTCCGACACTGTCTCCGCAACTCTGTCGGGAAGTGGATGAGCTTATAAACTATGTATAGGATAGCGTATGGACTAAATAAATTTATATATGATATTAGTCGTCGCCCGGGACTTTGGGTAAGTTTATATTAAAAAAGATTTAATATTTTCGACAAAGTACATTTCAACGACATGAGCTACATAGCACATAGTATTTTGCATATCGAGCAAACTTATAAAGCGGTGTTTCAGGACATTTCCTTTTCCCCGCACAAACCCACCAACGCCTCCGAGTGTGACGCGTGTGACACGTGTCGTGTACAGACGTGCTCCACGCAGGTTTTGAAATAACAACCGTCGTGTTTCAATGACATTTTACTTTACCATATTCCTTCCTTTAGTGGTAGGCAGAGAGGGAAGAGTGGCATGACACTGTCTACTCTGTCATTTGAAAAGTGATATCGAATTTTATTCTCTATATTTTCGAATTTAACGAAATTTCAACAACACAATTAAAACATAATTGTCTTGGAGCGCGTCATAAATGCCTCGAAATGAGAGTTCCCAGAGCTGTTCCAACATTAGCATTTCACCGCGGGCTCTGAGTCTCACTTGTCGAAGTATCTCTACATCACGCCGGCGTCGGTTTTATTCGTCGAATAAAGCTCCCTAAATCCTTTTCCATCGGCTTTGTTATAAATAATATTTATTCGCAAAAAATTGCGTCCGTCCAAATAACAATGTGATGAATGATGTATAGATATTAAGGAAAATTTAATAATTTCGTCCATTCATATTAAATTTTCTATTTTTACTTATTATGGATGGCAACCAAATAAGCCTTAGTAACAGTTAATAGAGCGCAGTTGATATATTTCTTTTTACTCTAACGTAGAATAAAAAATATATATTAATAATATTGTTTTAGTTTATTAAGATTGTATCTGCACACTTATCAACTTCCGGTTATAATGATTCCCGTTCAATCCACTCATTATGCCTATAAGTGCTACTAAGATTAAGCTAGGATCTTTTTCACTAAAGTAACATGACTGACCTCTTTCGACAACAATTTTCTTCACTTAAAGTATATTTTAATTTCTGCTCCTTTCACACACTCGGTAGCGAGAATTGAAAGTAAACTTATGTTCCTCCAGTATTTATCAGAACCACTGTTCAATATTTTTTATTTGTAAACAATGAAAAATGTTAGCATTCGAAAAACAACAGTTAGCTATTTTAGCTATTTCAAAAACAACAATCCTATTTATAATTTTTTTGCGAAACTTTTTTATATTTTATTGTGTAGTGTGTATAGTACTCGTAGCTTTGAAGAGGTCAAGCTTTTAAGTATTCCAAGCGTACTATTGCATTATGACTGAACTAGTTTTTAATATGTGAGTGTTACTGTTTAAATGGGAATTCAAGCTAGTTTTCATTTTCATTAATTTATTTATTTTTTCAGCTCTTCGCTACAATATGAACTTTGTTTTATTATTTTGTTTAGGCATTTTTCAAATCAACTATAGTAAATAAATCAAAAACAACTATATTTCTTATTTAATATTTTATTTTACTTCATTCTGGTAACAAAGCAAAGCGCGGTATTTAGTTCCGCTACTCAAAACAGAAGTGTCTTAATAGAAATGGAGCATCTTAACACTAGGTTATCAGGTTCCCTCTGCCTACTCTGCTATAAGCGGGATACAGCGTGAAGCTAAAAAAAAGGAAATAATATATTTTTTTATGTGTTTATAGATAGATAAATTTATTAAATTTTTAGGTACGTACAAAGGAAACCAAACATTTGATCTTAATTTTAATTTTTTAATAACTTTATACAATATAATACGTACATTCGTTGAGCAAAAATTAATTCCTCTCTGATACCAAGCAGCAAGTCTGACAAAAGAGATTCTTGTTGTAGTAAAGAGCAGCTGACCATTCGTAATTCAAAGCGTAGTTGTATATAATAGTGGAGCGTTGAAGTCAAAGTTATAAGGAATGTGGGAGTTTGGAGCCCTAGTTTCAGTTAGTGCTTAGGTTTTGTTCGTCTGTTTGTTTGCTGAGAGCCTCTTTGAGAAAGTTTCAGGAATAAATGAGGCTGTGGTCACTGTGCAGGGAAATGACAAGGTGTGTCAGCGTTTTTTTGAGAATTCAATAAAAAATTAGGATTTACCTACCTAATTTATTCTTTCAGACTTCTTTTTTAACGTAACATATTATGTTTAATATATTACGTATATACATTAAACGTTCGGAAAATTATTAAAAAATATGTAGATAGAACTGAGTAACAAATCACTCTGTTCTACAGTTACTGTTTGTACTAGTGGTGAAAGTTACCTCGATCACTCAGAATATGTCACAAGTCATTTATTGTTCCTAGTTTCTTCCATCCGACTACATAGACGAAGCCGTAGTTAATAGCTAGTCAAGGAAGACGCGTAGAATAATGCATTCAGTTGAGCTATTCGGGATGCTGTAGGAGTCATACAGGAGCATCCGCCTTATAGAACTTGTAGGCGGTGATAAATGGCCGCGTGACGTCACGAGCGCGGCTAACTTTGCTAATTACCGTAAATTATCGCTAACTCCGTCTTAAAGAGAAAGCTATAGCTTATTTCCAATAATGCGGTATGAATATTAAGTTATAGTTTAGGAAACTTTTATAAATTTACCTTATTATGTTATTAATTAAATAATTTAAATTTTTAGGGTGCGTACGTACGTACGTATGGTACCCGAACATTTAGGTATATTATAACTTTGTTGTCCGTCTGTCAAGACCATTTATCTCGAGATCGCGTGGAGGTATCAAGCTAAGGTAATTATTAAATATACAAGTGTACGGTTCCTCGAAATATAGAAAAAATACAACATAATCTAATAATAAAAAATCATAACGATAACTCCACGTGAAGTACCCTATCATTTTTGAAAACACAACGCATTTCATACTAAATCCAGTAAAATTGATACATAAATGTTCGAATCATTTGATTGCGTTCACAACACGACTCACAATTATGTAAGAATGAAATTTATACATTTACCTAAATACCAGTATATATAATATCAAAACTTAAAACTACCGTGGAAAAGTACAGCAACATACACTGACTAAGTACTGGCCCCTTGAGATTTCAAACAACATTCTATCTAGCATTCCCTATAGAATTAACTCAGTGTATTTGTTTATTGGAAATACATATTACAATGTAAGAATATATATAAGTAGTAGAATATTTAAGTAAATAAAATAAAATTATGTACTAAAAACTCTTTTATTATCTAGTGATAAGAACATTTATTTTATATTATAATAGTGCTATGTAGCAGATGTCTTAATAAATGAAATTAAAGTAAAAATTTTTATGAAGTAAACTTGATGAATTTCAGTAGCAATGACTAGTTTTAAATATAATATGTCCATAGCCTTAGAAATAGTTTCATAATTTCAAGCGCGGTGCGTTCTTTAAGTTGAAAACGGAAAGTTTTTAGTTTGAAGTTGTAATGAAAATATTATACCGACGAATTGGCAGTTTTCGTCTTTATAGAGTATTCTCAGTCAAATTATAAGCTCTGACTGACTTCTAGCGGGATCAACAGAAATAATGTTCCCTTTTGATAACCTATTCTTCCCTCTTTGTTCCTTGAGAGTCTAGAGACTACATTTTGTTTGAAACAACTATAATATATTGTACTTTATAGCGAGCCCATGGAATGCTAAGAAGTCAGTATATGAACAACTACACCTATGCCCAAAATATCATCTGTGTCAGTTTTTATATATTCACGACTATCTAGAAATATTTATGAAAGCAGTAAAAACAACTTAATTCGATCGGTTTTTTTATACAAAAGTTAGCTTTTGAAACTAACTGTGCAAAGTTTTAATTTAAACTCTACTGTGGCAAAATGAGAACGCTTTTTTTAAATTTCTCCACGATGTTTAACAAAATTCATATTTCTCTATGCACTTATAATTAATAAGTTAGTTTTTTTTATTTTTTTTACGTCTTCTACTCCATTTATTATTTATTATATTGTTGTCATTTATTAAAATAACAGAAAAACAACATACGAGACACTAAGGAAATTGAGACTATAAGTCTCAGTCAAGTATTATGTAATAGAAATGAAAAAGTGAAAAAGAAATGAGAATGTAAGACTGATTATTTACAAAAAGTCTAAACTCAATAAAATAAGTAAGTAAAAATAAATAAGTAAGTATAAGTAAGTAAAAATAAGTAAAATAATAGCAACAAAATATTTAATTCGCAATGTTTCAAATTTATCACTTTGTATCAAAAAAAGAACTAAGACGACTTTTTTGTAGTCGTACATGATAACAGAGGACAAGACCTGGTCTATTTGATATATAGGATATACAGAGAGAGAAGGCCAGGAACCATTAGTAAAAGCGGCGCGAAATACCTCGGAGGGAGGCTAGCCAAGGAAGAGGAAACGAAGAAAAAGACCAAAACAGCCGAGACAGGTAAAATCAACAGCTCAAGAATACTCCTCAGTCTAGTCATAGATGTATTTCGTCAGGAAGGGTAAACCATTAAGATCTGATAAAGGACAAGTCACGACATCTGACCTGCCCCCAGCAAGCTAGCATAAGCAGCACATGCACAACGCACTCCTGGAGTAAAAGAAATTAATTCATTCCTACCTATGTGAATCATATGAATAAATACGGAAGCAAGACGGAACTTTCACTAAGGTATCTCTGGTTTAGCTTCAGTGTTTAGGTTTCAATCAGAAAGAATACTTTATAAATCCTTATAGACATTGAGTTACTTGCCTACATTTTATTTATATAAATCCTACCATTCATAAGAAAATAACGAGAAAATTCTTTTACATGGGTTTTAGAATTTTTATTTCTTCAAACTAGTTGAAAGATTAATTATTTTACAGTTGGAAAAATTGAAGTCAATCCTGAAGTTGCTAGGAGTTAGACGTTGAGTGTTGGAAACTTTTATTACGAGAAAAACTAAAACGTGATTTAGTAGACGTCGCTAATATAATGTGTTGTTATATTTCTTTGAATGTGTATTATATTTCTAGTTTGAATATAAAAAAATATGCATATCTTAACCAGCCGTCGGCTGCGGCCTTTTTTTAAAACCTAAAATAGAAAATCACTTTTTTCCTGTTTTCATAGGAATTTCGAGAAACGTTCTTTTGGTCTGTGTTACATATAACTTAACTTAACTTAGCTTCACGCTTTATCCCTTGCGGGGTAGACAGAGAGCACGGAGCGCCAAACGCTACGGTTACATATATTAGAAAAGAAATAACAAAAGTAAGTTAAATTTAAAATAGTTCTTTACAATAATTTCTTCTTATTGTATCTGTAAATAATATTAATTACAGAAACCAAAAAGTTCATAAAGGATAGATTTTTTTACAATTAGCTAACAGCTCTTCTTTTTTGGTTGTTCACTGTTGCTAACAGTAAATAAATAAAAATCTTGTGTAAATTGAAGTAATACATAAAACATACATATTTCGATTCACACTTTTTCCTGCACATAAGTAGGCACAAAGAACCTAGAGTCTTTCCGTCCCGTTTTCGTTCCGTTCTACTTCGCTACGCGGCGAATAAGGTTCACAAACATAAATTTGCAGGCGTTTGCACTCATATTATATGAAATTAAATACGAATAGAAATTTGTAATATTTTTTTATGTAATGCCTGTAAATTTTTCACCTTCCAATTTTTTCATTAATTTGTATTGTAACTTCTCACTTCGTGCCAAATTTCAACTGTGGGTCCACGGGAAGTACCCTATAGGGTCATGCGCTATATAGATTACTTGGTGAATTTTATACAAACCACAGAGACAACGATGCTTGTATCTTTTGATTGTGTTGGTTTGGTTGCTTGATGTTTTCTGTACGCTAAGGACCTGAATTTTTTTAATAGGCCTGTAATTCATTATTTCATTATATCATATAATTACTTAAGAAAGCGTACAAATAATGTATAAACATTTAATAATTAACGAAGTACTAATACATCGCGTTCAGTCGGTTATTACTGTAATATTATCCAAATCGTGTCATTAGGCCCGGTTAGCGTGCTCCGCGCTCGCGTCTCTCATTACCGCGTTTGACAGTGCCACCACTTAATTGCTTAATATCAACAAATATTTACATTTTAGTATGTACGTACTAGCGACCCCCCGCTGCTTCTCCCGCGGGAACTGCACTATTATTTATTTAAAATAAAAATAAATAAATAAATCACACACACTTCCGTATGCCACTTTCCGCCAAAGACTCGCGGCATTGCGTGTTGAGTTGCGGACCTCAACACCGCCCTTTGCCTCGTTACTAGAGCAAGAATATGAAAACATTAACTCATTCCATTCCTCCTAGTGGATAACGAACCTACAACAGTCGCATTTCGAGTCGTACGCTTGTGCTCCTGCGCCACGATGGTCCCGAATAGTATTATTAATTAGTATATAGAATTATTGGGGCCTGTCGTGGCGCAGGGGCAAAAGTACGGCCCAAGTTTTGGGCTCCAGGAAATCAAATATTTAATATTTTCCCTTGTTCCCTCTAAAGTCGAATCAAAGCGCGGCATTGCGTTCTTTCACTCAACACATAATGTGCCTCCAGAATTCGGGGAAGGTGGGTAGCGGAGTACATTAACACAAGGCTCCCTCTGTCTATCCTGCTACATGCAGGATACGGCGTGATATAGTTTTTTTGTTTATTAATAATATGTATTTTACAACATTTATTTTATTACGTTCGTCATATATTAAAAATAATTATACCAATTTGAATTAGCTTCACGCTGTATCCCGCACACAGCAGGATAGGCAGAGGGAACCTAGTGTTTAGACACTCCGTTCCCCACTTTCTGCCGAATTCTATAATTATAATATTTTTTAATATTGTATTTATTTTTGCATTGTATTTGACTTGGAAAGTTTCATAAGAGTCAGTTTAACTTTTCCTAAGATTTGACCGGACAAATCGACATACAGACAAAATTTTTAAAATTGTTTGTTTTGTGTGTAATTGTTTCATTTTAATTATTATATACACTTAAAAACACGGTTATTTTGAAATCACAGACAGACATTTTATTTAATTTAAATACAGTATAGATTAAAATTGTCCACTATATCGAAAATATCTTTTGCTAAGGTATTTTATTAATTCTTTTTTTTGTTTCACGCTGTATCCCGCATGAAGCAGGTTAAGTAGAGGAAGCCTAGTGTTAAGACACTGTCAACACGCAAGAGGCATAGTGTGCTGAGTGGTAAAACTCAACGCCACGCTTTGCCTTTGATAAAAAGAATGAATTTTTAAACATTTAATTTCCCCAAGTGGGAATTGATCCTACAACCTGTCTGGTGGATTAGCCTCATTAATTTTTATTAATTTGTTATAATTACATTATTTATTAATTCCTATAATTGAGCTAAGCTATTACCGTCATTAAAATCTTCATCATATTTTCCAGATCTTTAATTTAAATAAATTTTCTTATTTTTTACTAATACATTTTTTACAATAGTTATACAATAGGAATAATAAGAATATTATTTTCTTTTGTAAAATGATATGATTACGCTTGATCATCATCAAGCTCCGTCAAATACTATGATTAAGCTTGATTATCATCGTATTTAACAATAGCGACATCATTATGTTGTTAATGTTAAATATGTAAGTTATTCATATATTACGTATTACACAAAAACTAGCTTCATTGTCTCGAATACTTCTTCGGTTTTACCATCTCCCTTTAACACAAATTCACAATAACAAAATCAAATCATGATCGATGGTCAATTTTTTGTGTGGTGATCGATTTTTTTTCCCAACGTAAAATGTATTTAAATATCAATTTACTTTGTTTAAATTAATTTTAATTGTACTTCGGTATACATAGAGTATGTTGAATAACAAATGAAACTATTCTATTACTAAAGCTTATTTATGTTAAAAGCCCCGTATTATTAATAAAACATAAAATTGTATTTTAATTGAATAAATGTCATTCCGTTGTTCTACGGCGTTATAATGTAAAACGCTTCAAATACACGGAATTAAATTAAATAATATGAGAAAACTGAAAGTAGATTTTAATTAAATAAATGTATTATCAAAGATATATACTGTAGAAATGTCCAGGAATAAAGCTAAATTAGGTTTTGCTAACATTTTGTAGATAATTAATTATACGTTTTATAGGTACAGTTCGCGAGACTTAAGCTGACATTTACAGTTGTGTAAGTAAAATCAATAAACAAAAGTTCTACGCCGGACATTCTCATAATTTGCACTCTTCTATCGCGCGAGGCGTCTGTCGAGGGTTGCTTTTATACTTTTTTTTACTGTTTGATCACATACATTTTTACTTTCTTATACCGATCTCGGCATATATAATAAATCGAAAACAAAAATAAAATATTAAGAATTAAATATATGACGCTGCTGTATATAGAGGTACAGGCCGATTGTCATAAAGTAGCATAGACCGGTTAAGATCAACCAATTGACGTTACACCTACACTGTTCTATATGTACGCATTTCTTTCTCCAAATAGCTTTTACTCTACAAGTCTACAGAGTTATCCCCTACCTAAAAACAAATAATTAATAAATAAATATAACAAGCGAGTTAGATGCAACGGTACATAGTCTGACTGTAAATACGACGATTATGAGTTCGATTCCCATTCGGAGACACATATTATTTTCATTCCTTCGCTCTTGTAACAAGATAAAGTGTGGGGTTGAGCTTCGTCACTCAACACGCAATATCTTGAAAATTAGATAGAAAGTGGGCAACGGAGTATCTTAACACTAAGTTTTTTCTACCTAGCCTCCTGCTTTAATATATATGGCATACAGCAAGAAACACACATAAAGTTGGTCAAGTAACATGCTATACAGTATACTCGTACACTATAGCGCGGTACAGTACGCGCGGCGCGCGCTTCCCGCGGCAGTCGCTCGACGTCCGTCGCACAGCCTGGACCGCAGCATCCCCTTACACCGTGTTGATTCCTTGATCTTGTGACGTGTTGCAAAAATTATATATAAAATAATACGATGGTGGTTTACTGTGTGTGTGTGTGAAATTCGGGGCTGCGTCGGAGAGCCGGCACCGCTCGAGGTATGTCACAAGCGGAGTGATTTAACTCTTTGTTATGTAGTCTAGTTAAGAAACGTTTAGAACATTGGTATAAATTATAGTTGAAATAGTTATTTTTCTCTTGATAATAAGTGCAATTTCTTGTGTGCAAGTTATTAAAAAATGTTGTTGGGGAGTGAAATGACTTCGATAACTACGCAATGGTTACCTATAACATAAATTGGGAAAATTTAAAAGTTCTCGAATAACTATAACTATTATCGTTCTAATTCCACAATTAACTTACTCATATTTCATAGATCAAGTATATATATCTCCAGCTGTAAGCTCTACGGGACGTGAGCGCTCTGTCCGTAGTAAATCTTCACAAAACTGTAAATTCTGACCCGAAAGCACTTTGACGCTGCGTTTAATTCACTCTCTTTGATAATACATTTGTTTAATTAAAATCTACTTTCAGTTTTCTCATATTATTTAATTTAATTCCGTGTATTTGAAGCGTTTCATATTATAACGCCGTAGAATAACGGAATGAGCTTTCATTGAATATAAGTATTTCACTTAATAAAATGTGTTCAATCAAAACATAATTACGGTTTACGAGTACGTTGCTTTTAATTGACAGGGCTTTTAAATTATAATACTTTAGTAAATGTTCACTATTTATTCAATTAAAATACAATTTTATGTTTTATTAATAATACGGGGCTTTTATAATAGAATAGTTTAATTAGTTATTCAACATACTCTATGTATACCGAAGTACAGTTAAAATTAATTTAAACAAAGTAAATTGACATTTAAATACATTTCACGTTGGGAAAAAAAATCGCACTTACATCTTTTTTAGATAAATATATTATACAATATCCATCCATCTTTGATGACGACTACGAGCATATGTACGAGTATAGACCGTCGTAGCTCAGTTGCAAGCGTGTGACTTTAAACACGACGGTTGTGGTTTCGATATCAGCGGAAAATGGGGAACGGAAGTGTCTTTATGAGAACGGAGTGTCTTAATACTAATTTCCCAGGTCCATTTGTCTACCATGATAGGTGCAGGATACAGCATGAAGTTAAAAAATAACTTTTTAACTAAAGCACGAAGATATTTACAATATCACCGAAATAAGAGATTGCGTGTGTAATATACATATATATATATTTTACGATGCCGTACAATCGTACATTTTTTAAATTAGAGCTCGATTAGAAATTAACTAAATACATCTGCAATTAAAATAACTAAAAGAAATTGAACATGGCGTTATTTCGACATTGTTAAGAACAATGCTTCTTATAATTATATAGATATATAAAATTGTAGCATTGTATAAAAAATTATAAATATACCTACACCTATATATATTCGTATATGTATACAACAAAGCTGGATATATCAAATTGCTCTTCCAATGCATTCTAAGAGTATATCTAAAATTTATAATGAAATACGGTTTTAATATTTCAAAATCTAGGTTATATTAAAAATAGGTTAATGAGATGTCATTATTTTTAAAGAAATCCTACAGGATATATCATTTTTGTAGTATTCATTTTTAAATTATTCCTATTTCTTTCTATTTTATGTATCTCCTACGCTACGTATAGCTCGCTGATAATATCTCCGTGATATTTTTTGACTCTCCACTTTACTTTAGAAAATTAGAGGTTATTTTTAATTTACAAAGTGTACATTAAAATAAAATATTATATGTAGTAAAATTAAGCATTTTATATTGAAAAAACTTATGTAGAGTTCGTGCTTGCTATTGTCAGCATACAATGCCTTGTAAGTCTGTGGTAGCTTCGTATTCACTAACTTATCACCACCAACTTAATATATCATGTTCATAGATTTGAGTGTTTTATATATATTTTATTATTTTAACTCAAAATATCTGCACAAGGCAACTTTGATTTTAATCATTTGACTGTCGTATTGCATATTTGAATAACCGTTGCTGTACGTTTTAATTGAGTGGGCTTAACTAGCTTACGTTCGAAAGCTCCTAACAAAGCTTTCTGTGATAGTCACTCACTAAATACAATGTTATTGTAACTTTTAGATATATAAATGAGACCAGTGTGCATGTAAACGCCACTCGAGGAAATTAAATATTTAATATTTTCTGTTCTTCGCTCTGGTGTCGCGCGCGGCGATGAGTTCCGCTACTCAACACGCAATGCCTCCAGGGTTCGGCGGAAAGTAGGGAACGGAGTATATAAAAACTAGAGTCCCTATGCCTACCTTGCTACATGCGGGATACAGCGTGAAGCTGAAAAAAACATTTAAGTTAAATTTACTCAAAACATCTTTTTTATAATTAAACTTATTAAAAAGGCCTCAGCTAAAGATATATTATATACAAGTAGTATGGTTTCGTAGGTTCATTCGTCCAATTAGTACTTTTTAGAAATACTTTATTATAAGAATTTGTACTTTGTAATTCAAAAAAAAATTGTGAAAGTAATGATGCTATGTAATTTTGACATTTATCGCGTCTTATTCCACAAAAGAAATATAACTTGCACCAATGCTTTTCTGTCTGATCATTTTTCTTCTTTTGTATTAAATCTTGTTGGTGTAATAAAGTCTTAAATAAAATAAATAACTAAGTTTAGTGGTATGATCACTTGTATAATATTCAAGAGGAGCCTGTTTAAATCCAGCTACAGTCAAATTATATACTTTTTCTAAAAAAAATATGATGATTTTATAATGTAAGTATAGAAAAAAGCTTTAAAATTGACGATATATAGAAGACTATATTATATTTTACGGCTAAAATTTAAACATTTTGATATATGGTGGTGCAGTTTAGACGTGACTGACTAAACACGACGTAGTGATTGATGAATTATTGATGATAGAGATCATTGAATGGTGAACATTTACATTTATAACATAGACAGTTCTACGGTTCGCTTAAACAGAGCTATATATAAGATGGTGGATGCTGTATTATAACTTAGAGAAGGCACTTCTAGTCTTCTAGGTGCTTTCATATATCATAGGTTAATATTATGCCGTTTGGGCTATCAAGGCGCAGCGGAACAGTCTGACTGCAAATGAAGTTCGGGAATTCAATTCTATATAATTCAGTGGAATGTTTTGCAGTTTGTGTGCAGTTTTGCGACTTAAATATTAATAATTTTCATATTGTTTGTACTGTAATAAAATATCTACAATAAATAACACCCATTAAAAGTTCAATATTAATGTAGTTAAGTTTATTTTAGCATTATTCATGATATTCAATTATTTAAGTAAATAATATAAGTAACGGAGGTCAGTAGTGGCCCTGGGATATAAGCGTGCGACTGTAAAGACAGGTTGTGGGTTCGATTATCACCCGAGGGAATCAAATATATAATATTTTCTGTTCGTCGCTCTGGTAACGAGGCAAATCGGCATCGTGCTCTGCTATTCAACACGCGCTGCCTGCAGAATTCACCGGAAAGTGGAAAATGGAAGTGCCTTAATGGGTACGGAGTGTCATAATACTAGGTTCCCTCTGCCTACGATGCTATATGTGGAATACAGAGTGAACTTAAAAAAATAATAATAGGTAACGAATACAAACAAAATATAATAACTAATGTAAAACCCCCAACTTAGTAATCTCCGCATTATTTTCCTTAAATAAATCACCTGTTTAACGAAAATTCTCTTGAAATAAATAAATTCCAAATCTAATTTGCGTTATAATTTTGTTTCATTTCTATGAGTGCTATTTTTGTTTTCTAGAGACTTAACATTCTAAGTCAATTCTCTATATTAAATGGGTAATATAACAACAGTGGTTTACTTTGTTTTGTGTGAGTGTATAACTATATGAATGGAAAGTGGCCTCAACACGACACAAAGTCTGACTGTAAACGCAACTGTTGCTTTTTCGGTTCCCACACGGGGTTTAAGTTATTTATATTTGGTCAAGAGGGAACCTAGTGGTGCTTGCTCTGGTAATAAGAGCCTTACACTATATCCCTTGAATAGTAAGGTCAAGCCTTTAGAAATCTCGATAAATCCTCGTTTAATGCTTCCTTAACTTCCCTAAGGAACCTATATGTGAAATTTTATGTTATCTACATGTTTTTTCGAACGTTGGTTCAAAAAAACTAAATGAAAAAGATTTATATAAAGTTAAAATAGGTCTTGTATACATACATTAAATAAAGGTTATTCATCTTTTCTTTGGGAAACTTTCGCTTTGAATACAAAAGCTGAAGGACCTAAGAGTCATTACTATAATAAAAGAAAAAAGCTCGACATAAAAACTGCTAATGGAGACTAAAACAGGCTCATCCGATTTTATAATTTAAACGAGACTTAGCTCCGGCGAGGTTCTGAACAAAGAATGCTTTTGTAAGACAACACTCACCAAATACGAAGGCATTTCTATATTAAATGTTACCTAACAATTGTAAAAAAAAAACAATTTTTATTATGTAATAACATTTTTTAAAGTGAAATTTCTTTATCGACGTATAGAAGAAATATTATAACAGTGTTAAAGAAAAAAACGTCACACTAAATTGTTACATTTTCTGACACTTTGGACGCTTATATTGCTTTACTTTTCTGTTGAGTGGATTATTATATTTAGCTTTTTAATTTAAAATAATTATTATTAGTAGAATTCTGACTTTGAATTTATAATCGATATAGATAATTTTCAGATTCAATGAATCTGATAAATCTGATAAAATAGTAATTGAAGTTGATAATCGTTACGCGACTAGTAAGTACTTTACTGGGTTGTTTTACACTTCACAAATAAAAAATATATAAATAAAATTTTACAATATTCATGAAATCTAGAAAACGTAAAAAAAAATTAGCAAGACTCGTGTCTTGAAAATCTTTATATTCTTTTTATATTTTTCTACTTTTAGTATGGACAGTAACACTTTAAAAACGTGAAAAATATTTAATGTTTACTTACATGTAAATTGAAAAATCTGAGCGTGTCTTTGAGTTCCACCTCTCAACACGAAATTGAAATTTGGGAAACTCGTAGAGCTGCTTGTACTCGCCGTCTTAATATCTTTCTTAGTTGGGAGTCAAATATTGCTAACATCTTAAGAACTAATCTATTAAGCCAATTATAATACAAATAATATACCATTTTAATCTAAATCATTTACAATAATATTTGTTATCGACATCGTATTATATTTATTTAATGAACCGATCTACAGATCAACGCAACTCAATAATTACACAATAAAAGGCCCAATATTATACCGAGTTTATCTCGTTAAGGAACTACTAGCTTCAGAGAGGAAAATATTTTTCTTGATATATTTTTCTTGTATTCGTTAGTCGTACATGATGTGATTCTATAGCAACTAGTATTCGTTTTTGTTTGTAAATGGTGATCTCTGTATGTTTTGGCTCATAGTATATGTAGTGTTCAAATAATTATTAGAGCAGTTTCAAGCTGCCCACAGCCTTCTGATTCATGGAAATTTTGTTAGATACTAGAGTCGAATATGAAATGTGAATAAACGAGCAGAAAGTAAAGAGTACACTTTTTAATGATATCACAGTACTAATAAAGTTACTATATTTCCACGAAACATAGAAAATAGTGAACCTTGTGTTCATGTATGAGAGTGATTAATCACTGTCTAATAAAGACTGTCGTTATATTATTTATGTTTTTTTGATATGGATATTCCGTTTAAAAATCTAGCAACATTAAACAAGAAAGTTGAAATATGAGTGACTATAAAGAGTGACTTAAATTTGAGAGTGAAGTTGGGCACTAAAAAGAAATAAAACGCTACTATTTTAGCTGTTTTCGTGTTATCAGGGACTGTGAGAGGAGTCGTGTGCCACATGTGACCTAATTGTCAAGAAATACCAGCCGCCATCATTAGTAAACAATATACTTAAAAATAAATAATATATATCAAAAACTATATCCTTTCGGAAAAAAACCTATCATTTAAGAAGAAAAAAAATCAGTTTCTCATATTTTCCCCCATAACAGGGTAGGTAAAGGGAACGTCGTGTTAAAATAGTTACTTCCAACCCAATTTTCGAGAATTTGCGTGTCAAGTGGCGGATCTCAACGCCGGGATTTATCTACCACATAAAATTTTACAGATTACAGCATATTTAGTTATTTAATATTTCTAAACTTACAGATAAGATTTTCATTTAATAAATAATTTATGTCGAATTGATGAGCCCACATTTACATTAGTTAAATAAGGATATAATATGTTATATTTAAAATATCAAAATCCTCGTTTACACAAAGGTATTATTTAGTCAGGTCGTTCGGTATATTTAACAACATTTAAGGGATAAATAAAAATATGTAGAGGTCTATTTGGAGATACCAAAATTTTGTATATCTAAATATCATATATTATATTATTTTAGATGAGATCAGTCGTGGCAGAGCAGCACCATCGTGCTACTGTAAACACGACAGGTCGTGTGTTCGATTCCCATTCAAGGAAATTAAATAATAAATATTTCCATCGCTCTGGTGTCGAGGCTAAAACCGGCGTTGAGTACCGCTATTTAACACGCAATACCTCCAAATTTCGTGAAAAAATGGGGAATGCCATGTCTTAACGCTAGGTTCTCTCTGCCTACCCTGCTGTATGCAGGAGACAGCGGGAAGCTAAAATTAAGATAATTAATTCTGCGATGCTCGTAGTTGAAAACCACACAGATATCTAAATATAAATGTGCAAACTTTTCACCAAAAGTGAACGTAATCTTTAAGCCTATAAGTATTTCCACATTTTTTCTTATACTAGTACTACTTCATACGTTCTCAGCTCGCCTTGTCCTCGAACTATCGTAAAGTAAGCCTGGTCGCCCTAACTCATCCCGAACACCCTTTTTCGCGTGATATAAATATTATTTACACCAAAACTCGCCGCCTTCCCATTATACGAGGAGGTACGTCTACTGTAGCGACACTATTGCGTCGGTTTCTAAATATTTAAAGAGATAAGCAAAATGCTTGGACCATTCACCTTACCTTTCTTCCGGGGAAAGGAAATGTAAGGTGGTATCTTGACTGAGGGTCCTTGTATTAAATCATGTGTGCTTTATGTTTTAAATAAATTTGTATATTAAATCAAAATATATAAATTTATTTAAAACATAAAGTACACATGATTTATATTTTTATAATTATTGTAACAGTATATACCTTGAGTATAAGTAAAAAATAAATAAATAAATAAATTAAAATATGCATGGCAATGCACATAAATAACATAGGTTATTGTGAATAATACAAACTATATATTTTGAATAAAATATTAATCGAGACGAGTTCGTGTATTGTCGTCCCGAGTGTCGCGACCGTCGTTTCGTATATATAGGTGGTGGTGATGCTCGGAAGGCAGCGGTCGAGTCGAACTATCAAGTACTACGGTACAAATAAATATGATGCACATAAAGACTCGTACCAAATGTATAATAAATATAATGTGATAATTTGAAGTCTATCATGGCACGATCTTTTAGGATCGAATTTCTTATAAAGGCAATATATGTGTAGGAGCGACACATATTGTGGATCTTTGATCCATATTATAATATTGAATGTTGCTTGACGTCGCGAAGGCTGACGTGATGGGCTTATGCGAACTGTTATAGCGAC
>JAATLQ010033350.1:19672-37150 GCA_013421005.1 Heliconius erato x Heliconius himera | reverse complement strand
AAATACAATAATCGTAATTTAATTATGTCAAATTTCTATTAACCGACTTCTTAAAAGAGGAGGTCATCAATTCGACTGTAGTTTTTATTCTTGTTACCTCAGAACTTTTGACTGTGTGAACCGATTTTGATGATTCTTTTTTTATTTGGAAGCTAGTACGTCCCGTGTAGTCTTATTTTAATTTAGTTCATTTCTGACAATGGTATCTATGAGAAAATCATATAAATCTCAAAATTACGTTAAGTATGTGCGCGACAAATGGAAGAATAACTCAATATCAACTCAACCGATTTTAATGATTCTTTTTTTATTAAAAAGGGTACACATAAAGGGTAGTTTGGTGAAAGTTTGGTTAAGTTCAGAGTATGAAATCCGATTGAAATTGAAGAAGTCAATTTTTTTTATTAAAAAATATAATTATGTTATTTTTTCTGGTAAAATTTATTTGTACTCTATGATAAAAACTATTCTATAAGTTGCATTAGGCTTTTAACTATTACCATGCTAAAAATAATTTAATTTCATATAGTAGTTATCGGTATTTTAAGTAATTTACATTTTTCAGTTTTTATTTTTTTTAAATAAAATTATAATGAAATTCGGAATGAAACCCAAAAAAAATATACCTTGGGACCTTAGGCTAATATCATGCAAAAAATCATCAATTTCTGTCCAGTAGTTTTTGTGTGATTGACGAACAAACAAACAGACAGACAGACAGACAGACAGACAGACAGACAGACAGACAGACAGACAAGAATTCTGTTGAGTGGTTTTTTAGGTTCTATAATCGACATATAAACCGACCTAATTTTTATTTTTTTTATATCTTTCATGTACAGAATTGACTATTCTATCCTTTTATTATATATAGAGACTAGTGGTTTCGGCGTGGATTCACTCCCTTGCAGTACACAATTCTTAATTTTCTCATTTTAATAACTTTCGTGATCTAATTATCATTTTTAAGTAAATATCCATACATTGATAGCTAAAGTCTTAGCTAGTTCAATAAAACACTTCTTTTGTGGCAATATTATCGCACGTGCTTCTTCATATTCACATAACTTTTTTATTTGTGAACCAAATGAAATAAAACAAACACTAAATGTTAAGGGAAGATTGCCAAAATAGAAGAATGACAATTGTATTAGCCGTTTCTTAGATAAGCGTGAACAAACGCACAGACAAACGGACGAAAAAAATTATAAATTATTGTTTTGGATTCATTACATTAATATAGGCAAAAAATATCATTTTTTTCTTATACATCTTCCATGTACAGACACCGATCCCTTAGTATTTTATTACAAGTATAAATATACATATAATTGTGGGTTCGATCCCAACTCGAGGAGATAAAATATTTACTTAAATGTATATTTCCATTTCTTCGTTCTGAATGCCTTCAGAATTCGGCAAAAAGTGGGGGACAGAGTGTCTTAACACTAGGTTCCCTCTACCTACCCTGCTATGTGCGGGATACAGCGTGTAGCTGATTTATTTTATTTATATCATACATATAATATAATGTTACGTACATTTAGCGCATTGAATAAAGCAGACGGTGTGTGGGTAAAATCATACAGAGAATTGTGATTAAGTTAAACCGTACGTCCCATTGTACAGAGGCCCTCTCAGTCTGCCCATAGTAATTTTGGTCATAGAATAAAGCAAAATTACAGATATATAAAAGAATGTTTAACATTTTAAAGTGTTATTCCACATTGAGGAAAGAAATTATGTATGTTGTTATCATTTCTGTAGAGATTTTTACACTGCGCCAGAACAAAATAAAATTAAATTAGAATAAATTAAAAAAAAAACCAAAAATATAGAAATAGACCCGTCAGCCAGAAATAGATTGAGGCCAGTCGTGGCGCAGAGGCACAAAGTGTGACTGTAAAATCGACTGGTCCCCACTAGAGGAAATGAGATATTTATTTACATTTATATTTCCATTTCTTCGCTCTGGTCGAGGCAAAGCGCGACGTTCAGTTCCGCCATTCAACACAAGAACTCAGCGGAGTGGGAAACGGAGTGTCTTAACACTAGGCTCCCTCTGCTTACCCTGCTGTGTGCGGGATACAGCGTGAACCTTATCTATTTATAGACCTAACTTAAATTAATCACACCAAAATGACACCTGAAAATGTAATATGCTTACACACAATTTTTCTTCATACAAACTATAAAACTACACTCACTTATAAAGTATTAACTTGGCTCCACTATTAACGCAATCACAATCCCCTCGTCCTAATGAGACGAGCATCAGCGGTTTAAAAGTTTTCCCAATAAAACTTGGCTCCAGAACTTGGCGGAAAGTGGGAAACGGAGTGTCTTAACACTAGGTTCCCTCTGCTTACCCTGCTGAGTGCGGGATACAGCGTGAACCTTATCTATTTATAGACCTAATGTATGGTAAATTAATCACACCAAAATGACACCTGCAAATGTAATATGCTTACACACAATTTTTCTTCATACAAACTATAAAACTACACTCACTTATAAAGTATTAACTTGGCTCCACTATTAACGCAATCACAATCCCCTCGTCCTAATGAGACAAGCATCAGCGGTTTAAAACTTTTCCCAATAAAACTTGGCTCCTTTACGGACGCACGAGCGCTGCGGCCTTTCGCTAGATAACTTTAAATTGCTTGAAATCATCCCTTATAAATACTGGCTAAGATACTTCTTTAATATATTATAAAAGAGGGTGGATTTTACGATTTTTTTAATGAATTGCTTTTAATATGGAGTTACTGTAATAGGTATATTTTAATTAATTTAAAATAATATTGTAAATCTGAAGACTGATTTTTTTTACTTAATCTCATCCACAAGGTGCTGTATTAAAAAGTATACCTCCACATAGCATGCGTAAGCAAAATGGACCTGGTAACTCAATGTTAAAATTCTCCGTTTCAATTAAGACACTTCCGTTCCCCTCTTTCCGCCGTCACGTGTTGACGGAACCTAACGCCGCGCTCTGTCTTATTACCCTAGCGTGGCGAGCGAACGATAAATGAAAATATTAAAAATGTAATTTACTCGAATTAGAATCAAACCCACATCCTGTCATGTTTACAGTTGCTCGCTTATGCTCCTGCGCCGCTACTGGCCTCAATCGCTTTTTTTAAACTTCACGCTGTATCCTGCACACAGCAAGGTAGGCAGAGGAAATCTAGTGTTAAGACACTCCGTTACCCGAATTCGTTAGTTCTTCGAAGTAATACGTGTTAAGCTGCGGTACTTAACGCTACACGCCGACTAAATTCATATTGTAAATTGACGTAATTGTTAAAAACTGTTGCTTATTTACACTACGCTTGAAAACGCGCTTTGTCCGAATAACGGTTGTACAGAAGAAAGATAATAAACAGAAATACATTGTACTTTTGGCCACCTTATGATAATATTGAACGGCGTGTATTGAGTGTTTCAATTATTTCATTTAATCGATTTTGATATGTATGTATGTTTTTTAAGCGAAATGGTTGTTTAATACTTTTTTTTAACTTCACGCTGTATCCCGCACACAGGGTAGGCGGAGGGAACCTAGTATAAGACACTCTGTTCCCCACTTTCTAGCGAATTCTGGAGGCATTGCGTGTTAAGTAGCAGAACTCAACGCCGCGCTTTGCCTCGACACCAGAGCGAAGAAATGGAAATATAAATATAAGTAAATGTTTCATCTCCTCGAGTGGGAATCGAACCCACAACCAATCGGCTTTACAATCACACTTAGCGCCCCTGCGCCACGGTTGGCCTCCTAGGAATTTAATTTAATTTAATTAATTGAAATACATGCAAGACAAAAATATCAAAATACATATAAATATAAAATTAAATTTACTCATTTATAATAGAAATACTATAAAAACGTTGTCTTATTTTTAACCGACTTCTGTAAGAAAAGGGGTTATCAATTCGACTGTTTTTTTTTTTATTGTTGTTGTATGTTTGTTACCTCAGAACTTTTGACTGGGTGAACCGATTTAGATTTTTTTTTATTTGTAAGCTAGAGCTTCCTGTGTGGTTTCAGTTTTTTTTCTTCATTTCTGACAATGATATCTATGAGAAAATCTTATAATATCAAGGAATCAGGGGCACAGCGTTCGGTTTTAAGTTATGAGAAGGAATCGAATCACGATTCCTATTCGGTTAAAATAATAATTTTCTTTTCACGGCTCTGACTACTCCATTCTACTTAGCCGCTTATGGGATTCAGTGCATAGTTAAAATATACAATCACTACTAAATTCCACTAAGGTCTATACTATTAGTCTCTACTGATATAAAACAGACCATTTAATCAAAACGTTACCGATCCCGAAGGCCTACACCAAAAAAAAAACGAAAAACGAAAGGCAAATTATTTAAGTTTCACTAAATAAAAATATACATATACTACTAAAATGTAAATCCAAATCATAAAAAAAAACATTAATTTTTCAAAACTCAAACCCGTACAACCAATTCACAGCGTAATTTTATTATTATACGTATTCCACAAATCTATTCATATTTTACGTTCATTTTACATTCAATACCAAGAATGGGTAAGTGTTTATTAGCGGAGGCGAAGGGATTTTCTTAGTTAAATAAAACTGGGGTCCACTTTAAGAGCAAAGCTTAGTACGTAGTAATATTTTTCAGATTTAATGCACTCGGCTCTTATTGTTCTTAAGAGAAATATTTATTGGTCTCAACAAACTCGACGTTCGTGACGGTGCAAGCGGTTGTGGAAAATTTTTAATTCATTTCACCGTCCATTCAATGTCCGCTATATTAGCAGAACTTACTAAAATCATAAAAATGTAGAGCAAATATATGAAACGGTACAAACAAAATTTGAGATTGTTTTGGATTTCAAACAAAGTTATTACGTGTACAGGAGCATTTTAGGAAAAAAATGAGAAAGTATATTGGTAGTTCAGGCCATTCGTGGCGCAAGGGTACAAGTGTGTGACTATAAACGTGACTGGTTGTGGATTCGGTCCCCATTCGGGGAAATATCATATTTAATACTTTCATTTTTTCGCTCTAGTGTCGAGGCAAAGCTTAGCGTTAAGTTTCACCACTCAACACGCAACGTCTCCAGAATTCGGCGGAAAATAGGGAACAGAATTTCTTGAGATTAGACTCCCTCTACCTAACAAGTGCGTCGGGATACAGTGTAAAGTTTTTCAGTTCTTTATCATATGGTAATATGATATAATTATTTAATATTTAAGATACTAAATAATATAAAAACCAATTATGAAATGTAAGCTCTATGCTCTATCTTTTATATAGTATATTCATGCAATTTTTTAATATTATTTTAGCGACAAGTAAAGAAAATAATTTATAAGAATAATAAGCACGCTTGGAAATAAAACCTTTTTTGTCTTAGAAAAATAGAGTAGCCTTTTAACCTAGAATTAATCTAAACTAGAGTCTAAAATCCACTAACACTAGAAAGCTCACCAGTGATACTAACATGAAGAAAATTATAACGTTTATTAATAATTAAAAGAACAAATTACGTCCGACAAAGTTAATTAGAACTCAAGAGGCAACTCTTAGTTTCAGTGACACAATGCAACTTCATATATTGGAGATCTTGAAAATAAATAAGAGTTTAGATATATGACAAAAATGCTTTTTTCTTGTTTTCACTTCACGCACAGTGTAGGTAGGAGCCTCGGAGCCTCGTGTTAAAATATCCCGTTTCCGTTTAGACACTTCCGTTGCCCCCTTTCGGCTGAATTCTGAAGGCATAGTGAGTTGAGGGGGGAAATAAACGCTTCGCTTTATCTCGTTCCCACAGTGAAGATATGAAAATATTAAATTGTGGGAATCGAACCAACAGCCTGCCGTTTACAGGACACGCTTGTGCCAATCATTATATATGAACATATTTATTTTTAAAATAAAAGAATAGATTGTCATTAAATATTGCCTGCACACTTAGATCAAATAAAGCTTTAATCAAGATATTCGATAATTTTGCAAATCTTCCTAAAACTAAAATTTTAGTAGAAGATAGAGACGGGTAAATAACGATGATGGTAATGATGATGATGACAATGATGATGATGATAATGATATTGATGATAAATCTCATCAGGTGATCACTATACAATACACAGTAATACAAACAAATAATAATTTTTAAACTTGAATAAAACGAATGACTGATACAACATTACATTTCAACTGACCCATAAATAAAGTCCACAAAAGTGAAAGGTTCGTTACTAATTCTCAAATCTTTATTTATCTGTGAAACTTTTTTGTAACTTCTGTCAAGAAATCCTTGAGATGTCGACGGCTCGTGCTTATCTAAGTACGATGATTGCCTTTTGTATTAAAAAAAAAACTTTGAAAACATTTGTAAATGACGTATTTTTCGATTCGGACGTGTTTACGCAACTGAGATATATTATTTACTGTTTTTTTTAAGCTTCACGCTGCATTCTGTGTACAGCAGGGTAAGAGGGGAACTTTGGAACCTAGGACACTTTCGTTCCCCAGCGTCGGACGAATTCTAAAAGCATTTCATATCGAATGGGGGAACTAAACGCCGCGGTTTTATATATAACTAATAAATCTTAATCAATTTATTTGGAAATATTACACGCTCTCAGTATCCGTTTTTTTTTCTAGCTAACCTAGATGATTTTAATGTAAATATTATAATCAAGCATAGTTTAAGTAGTATTTGATAATAATAATATAATGAAATGATTATAATTAAATTATTTAAATTTCTGCGCTCTGGTAGACAAAGCGTGGTGTTAAGTTCCAATTCAATGACTCTACATTCAATGTCTCCAGGCCAGCATATGTACTGTATTCGTGTCTTAACATTAGGTTCCCTCTGCCTACTCTTTAAAAAAACATGAAGCTCCTAAAGTTTACCTAATAAATATAGACGAGAACCTTAATCTTACTATACTAAAAATATTTCATCTACATAAGAACTGTATATAAATACATTCATAATTTGTATTTTGCGCCGACGACGTTTAAAAAATATATTCAAATATTCCTGAATGAACTCGCAATCAAGCGCACTTCGTGTAGTAACTACGATTTATTCACCCTTGTTCGTTTCCTCGCTTATTTTTCGTTTACAGTATAAACATAAATATTTATATAAGAAAATCATTTTTTTTAGCTTGAGTTCTGGACTTGGGAGGGTGGCTAGAGGGAACCTGGGAACCTAGTGTTGAGACATTCTGTTCTCATTAAGACGGGCTTTGCCTCATTACCGGTACGAGGAAATGTAAATATTAAATATTTGATTTCCTCCAATATTATAAATGTTAAGGTTTGTGAGGATGGATGTAATTTGTTCCTCTTTTACGCAAAAACTAACGAATTTCGAATCGAAATCGAAAAAACGGATTTAGATGAAACCTAATAAATAGCTTATACATACATCAAAATACACATAAGCTCCAATTATGTTAAGAATTTTTATAATATAGTTAGAACATAAGAATAAGTTTAAGCAGTTTAACTGTCTTAATCCTAGTGATATGATAGAGTAGTGTGCTCAACTCCACATTTTGTCTTAACGGAGCAATGAAATAAAAATAGTTCTCGCGAGAGTGGATCTGACCCACATCATATTTACAGTGAATCTTAATGCGCCATTATAACCTTATAAATCAGCTTCACGCTGTATCCCGCACACAGCAGGGTAGGCAGAAGGAGCCTTGTGTTAGGACACACCGTTCCCCGCGCCTACTCTTTCCGCCAAGTTCAGGCATTGCGTATTGAGTGGCGGAAATCAACGCCGCGCTTTGCCTTAATACCAAAGCTAGTTAGAAAATATAAAATAAAAAAAAATTAAATCCGCTTCACGCTGTATGCCGTACACAACAGGGTAAACAGAGGGTACCTAGTGTTAAGATACACCGTTTCCCACTTTCCGCCGAGTTCTGGAGGCATTGCGTGTTGAGTAGCGCAACTCAACGCCGCGCTTTGCCTCGACACCAGAGCGAAGAAATGAAAATATAAATATTTCAATTCTTCGCACTGGTCTGGCCTCAAATAACCTTATAACGTACATAAAGATAACAATAAAAAAAATCTTAATAATTTTATAATAATTAGAACATATACCAAGCAATACAAACTTGAACAGAGAGAACTCGAAAGAGATATTAATATAAGGAAAACTTAGAAGTTTCGATTGCCTCGCTGATGGTTCATGTCATTAAGATGAGAGGATACTAATTGTTCTAATAGGATTTTGACGTGAGGAAATTATACCGAATATTCCATAAGGATTGATAAAGTTTTGATATCTTTTTTGTCTGCTTCACGCTGTGTACTGCTTTTTAGATGGATAGGCAGAGGGATCCTAATGTTAAGACACTGTATTCCCCACTTTTTGCCGAATTTTGGAATCGTTGTGTGTTGAGTGACGGAACTCAACGCCCCGCGTTGTCTCGACACCAAAGAGAAAAAGTTAAAATTTGAAATATGTCATTGCCTTGAATGGAACCCAGAACCTGTCGCGGTTCGACACACGCTTGTGCTCTTGCGCTACGACTGGACTCTATTCGATTTGATAACTTGCTTAATAGATATTCAACATATATTGTAAAAAGGGACGTATTTTCTCGTAAGCCATAATTAACTTCTAAGTAAGAGTTTGTATATAATCGATAGCTTTTTGGCAATTAACGCAAAGTGTACACACATCATTCTGTTTTCGACTTATAACTAACATCACATTGAAATTCATAGAAGCAACCGTTAAAATTCTGTATACTAATTTCTAATAAATATAATAGTACTTTCTAAATAAATGAAAAAAAATATTAAATAATTGATTTAAAGTGACCTATACCCAACACTGCCACAAAGCAAGTCTAGCTATCAATGATTTTGATGATGATTCAACTCCCAATCCAGATTTAAAATCCAACTATTCCACAATATACCTAAAAGTAGAGCTAAAATCTAAAACACATTACCATACTACTAAATATTTTCTACTTTAAGTATCCCACACACCTCGTTATCCTTATCTGCGTCCTTAATATGCTGCGCTATGAAGCGCACACTCTGCAGCGCCGCGGCTACTTCCGGTGAAAGATGGCGGGGAAGCATGTTCTCGGATTCTGTTACTGGAGGACAGAAAAGTCTAATGATCGAAGGGTTCAAAGCTAAAAGTTTTTTTCTTAAAAAAAAATTTAGCTTCACGCTGTCAGTATCCCGCACACAGCAGGATAGGCAGAGGGAACCTAGTGTTAAGTCACTCCGTTCCCCATTTCCCGCAGAGTTCGGGAGGCGTTACGTGTTGAGTGGCGGAACTCAATGCCGCGCTTTACCTCGACACCAGAGCGAAGAAATGAAAATATAAATGTAAACAAATATTTCATTTGCTCGATTGGGGATCGAACCCACAACCAGTAAATTTATCAGTCAGACTTTGAGCCCCTGCGCCACGACTGATGCCACTATATCATAAAACTAGAGATCAATCGTGGCGCAGGAAATTAAATAATTCAGTTCAGAATAATTCAGTCAGATAATAAATATTATTTCAAATGTTAGCATATTATAAATATTTTAATTAAATCAAAAAATATTATGGAATCTTCGTAAAGATACACTATTTTTTGACCATAAAAACCTCTTGCCAGTATAATTTTAATTAATAAGTATTTCCAATACGCTCCTCCTATGAAGCGTTAATATCGCAACGGTGGGGCGACTTCCGGTAGGACAGTTTTGTGGCAGTGTGAACTCAGATACAGGACAATTAATACATTTTTAATAATATATTTACATTATAAAGATATATTTTTTTTATATCTTCACGCTGTATTCCGCACACAGCAGGGTAGGCAGAGGGAACATAGTGTTAAGACACTCCGTTCCCCACTTTCTGCTGAATTCTGGAGGCATTGCGTGTTGAGTGGCAGAACTCAACGCCGCGCTTAACCTCGATACCAGAGCGAAGAAATGGAAATATAAATTTAAGTAAATATTTCATCTCCTCGAGTGGGGATCGAACCCATAGCCAGTCGGTTTTGCAGTCACACCTCGTGCCGCTGCGCCACGACCGGCCTTTTTAATTTTTAAAAGTTTTAAACTATTATTAAAGTATTGGTAAATAGGGAGGAGGAGGGGCCTCCTCTCTATTCACTGCGATTGTAAGCGCTACGGCTGTGGGTTCGATTCCCACTCGGGGACTAAAATATTTTATATTTTGACTATTTTTTTTATTTTTATCTCTGGTAAAAGGTAAAGCGCTGTTTTGAATACCGCCAATCAACACGCAGTACCTCAAGAATTCAGCGAAAAGCAGGAAACGGAAGTGTCTTAATGCAGTACGTTCTCAAGCTCTCTAACCTGCTATGTGCGGGTTACAGCGTGAAGCTGAATATAAAAAAAAACACAACATTACCTGATGGTCGTTGATGTACACCAGCACCCAGCATATCGTCTTCAGGTGCAGGAGATTTTCTATAGTCTTCATCATCGCCTTTGGTGCTTCCAAACGCATCAGTTAAACTATCCCTGCAATAATGATTTATCTTAGAAATGAAAGCATGGTAATAGAACCCTTAATGTATTTTGAATTTTTTTTTCTTATTTACAAAACGTTTTCTAAATAAATATTTTTCTTTCCTAAGTGTGGAATAACACTTTAAAAATGTTAAAAATCTTCTTTTTTTTTATATAATTAGTTGACTTTTTACAAGCAGGAGGAAAATGTTTATCAGCCAATTCGTTACAGTAGGAGTACAAAAAAAAAATTTACGAGATGTAGTTGGTATTCGAATACATAGAGTATTTATATCAATGTCATTGTGGAATAGTTTTAATATGACTGAGTGAGAGTAATGGTTGTGGCTTCAAATCTAATTTGGAAGAATATTTATATTAATTAGGCAAAGTACAACGAAAGGTTAAATAAAAATATATATAAGAAAAAACTAAAAAACACACTTTTCTACACTAAGTGATACAAGTGCTGTAGAATGTGCTCGGAGCTATAAATTCTATGAGGTTTACTAATCTCTGAAGAGTTCCAATATTAAGATCTTGGCTCTATCATCACACCAGTTCGTTGATATTTTTATATTATTATTACAAGTGTTTCAAATTCAGCTTCTTAAATTTCATTACGATATAATAAAAGCGTGTAAATAAATCCAGAATTCGGCAGACAGTGGGGAACGGAGTGTCTTTACACTAGGTTCCCTCTGCCTATCCTGCAGTGTGCGGGATGCGGGAAGCTGATTGAATGTTGATTTTTTTTTGTGTAAATAAATAAAAAAATGAAACTTACACCCATAAACGCCATACTTTTAACATAAATGACATAAATTAACCAATACAAATTAACATCGACGTACAAAACATACATATTTCATATTAAAACACAACCAATAATTCTATACGTCGTAACTTAACTCACAAATTATATAATACCAACTGAAAATTACAGCTAATTCAAAACATTGCCAGCGGCGTAAACAAAATGGCGTGTCGTAAAATACTTTAGTTATATATTTTACGTCTCATAAACGGTTGAGATAAAATAAGAAGCTTATAAAAAGTAATAAAATCACGCTTCAATACATACATTATTCTTAATAAAAGTTTGGAATCGTAAAAAAAATGTTCTCAACTGCCTTTATTATTCATAAGTATCGATTTTGACGTTTGATTTTTATCTATTTCCGCAAGTTAGGAGTTGGATGGCTTTGTTATGTAAACGAGGTGCAATTGATGAGTTGATCGTTATATAAAAAAGTAGCCAAATAAAAAACTAAGTGTTGATATCGTTCGTGTTTTGGACACTTGTTTCTTTGTGCTGTCTTCAGCACAAAGAAACAAGTGTCCAAAACACAAAGGATGATCCAAATCAGAGAAGTTGGTCACTACATTCTTATGTAGTGACCAACTTCTCTGATTTGGTTCAATCCACACAACGATACTATATACTGAAACGTATGTTGGAAGATTTTTTAGAATTTTAGAATTGCGCAATTTTTTTTAACACATTTGTGTGCTTTAAAAAGTTCTAAATTTCAATTTCCAACTTGTCCGAACTTGCGTTTGCGCAATTATGCACTAACGTGTATTGGAGCATTGCACGCAAGTTTCAGTACGGTTCTACCCACCGAAATGTATGCATATCATTTTCGCATCAAAATGAACGAGAGTATAGAAGAATTCATAAATATGTACAGAAATGAGCCTTCTTTTGAAATTTATCTCAATATTGTGTTAACGTATCAAGCTGAAATTAATATAATATATTCAAATCTACAGTGCCTCGGAAAAAATCATGCTTCCTAAGTCAACCTAATCGAAAGATGCATCGTTTTTGTCCCTTTTGTATAAAATTCACCGCGTATTCAAAAGCTACAGCGTACTTCTCGTGCACCACAGCTATTAAATTTAGTATGAAGTGAAAATTTATAAGTATTTCATAGTATAAAAATGACAATCTTTTACAGGGTAGAAGTGTCAGCACCACTTTAAATGAAACCATAGTTAACTACTCCATAAAATTAAAAAAAAAATCTTCCTAAAAATGAAAAAGTGATTTTTTCAAACAAAATAAATAATAAAATTGTCCGAAATCGAGTCAAAGTTGTTTAACCTTTAGTAGTATTTTTGTAGTAGTATGTATTTACGTTAGTGGTATACATGCATAACTGCGTCACACGAAATATAGTTATGGATAAACATCATGAAATGAAAAAAAAATCCTACGTCTAAATTGTTGAGTTATCTTGATTAATTTCTTTAGGTATGTGCTTGAAATATTTTACCCTATATGCTGTTTCCGTAAAAGGAGCGCTGCCTCTTCCAGCCTGTATATGTAGTTACTTTCACAAAAAATTAATGCAAACACCCACATACTTAAGTTTGTCAACTTTCATAAATGGTACTATAATTCTGAAATTGCCATACTTGACAAGTTTCTATTATTTTTGTAGAGAATGTATTCAAAATATAAATCGAAGTAAATAGATAGAAGTGTTTTGCCACTCACCTCATTTCAAGTTCATTTGTATATCCATTAGACACGAAGGTGTCGTCGTAGTCCGGCAGAGAGTACTTGGTGCGTCTCATCATGAGGAGCTTCGGCATCAGTTGTAGGAAAAGTTTCTTCATCCACGGTGACATTGTGTGAGTTGATGGTGACCTATAGTTATTTCTTGTTATGTATAAAGTTAATATATATTCTTTGAAATATTCTAAAACTATGTTTATTAATAAATGTTTTCTTTTAATTATCATTAAAAAAACGAAACAAATATGTGCAATTTTATAATAATAAAAAATCCCAAATTGTAACTGAAATTGACTGTGTATTTAATGTTGACTGTATCTTTTTTTAGTAGATTCACGCTGTATCCTGCTCATAGCATAGTCGGCAGGGGGAACCTGGGAACCTAGTGTTAAAATACTCCATTCTCATTAGAATACTTCCGTTCCCCATTTTTCCTTAAATCCTGGAGGAACTCAACGCCACGATTTGTCTCGTTACCAGGGCGAAGAAATAAAAATATTATATTTTTCACTTCTTACCATAATTCTCAAAGTGGTATCATTTTTTTTCACAAAAAACGATATCAAATTATATCGTGTCGAATAAAATTTCTCTTTATCATCAGTACCAGTATAAAAAAACTATTTTCTATTAGTATTAGCAACAAAAAACCAGAATATAGGTGAGTAAAATACGACATTCTATAACTCAATACAAAATCACGTAATTGAATAACAAAGTAACCACAACGAGGAGAACGCTCGTGGCGCAGGGGTATAAACGTGTACAGTAAACGCGACTGGTTGTAGGTTCGATTTGAAATTAAATATTTAATATTATCTTTTCATCGCTCTGGTAACAATGCAAAGCGCGACGTTGAGTTCCGCCTCACAATACATAATGTCACCAGAAGTCGTCGGAAAATGGGTAACGGAAGTGTTTTAATGAAAACGAGGCGTCTAAACACTAGGTTCCCAAGTTCCTTCTGCCTTTTACTTAATTTTTTTTAGCTTCACGCTGTATCCTTATGTGCGTGATACAGCCTGAAGCTAAAAAAAGTAACCACAAAACTATCTTCTTATTTCTCTTTTATATGTACCTCTTTACCACCAGTTTTAAATATCCAATAAAAAATATCACTTTCAATCGCATTAATAAAATTTACTAACCTCTTGTCCATGACTATCAAAATTTAATTTACAAAATTAATCATATAATATAGTATTTCTATCCAAAATAATATCCCAAAATATCAAATAGTCCAGTCGTATCGCAGGGCACAAAGTGTAAACGCTACAGTTTGTGGGTTCGACTCCCACTCGAGGAAATGAAATATTTAATATTTCCATTTTTTTCGTTGTAGTATCAAGGCAAAATGTGGTTGTGCGTTGAGTCCCGCCGCTCAACACGCAATGCATCCAGAATTCGGCGGAAAATGGGGAACGGAGTGTCTTAATGCTACGTGCGTCTGCCTAAACGCTAAAAAAATCTAATATAATATCATATAATGTATGCATAATTATAATATATTGAAATCGCGATATAAAATTTCTCTCTATTTTCAATATCAGTATAAAATTACTATTATTCTATTTGTATTGGGAACACAAAACCAGAATATGGCTGAGCAAAATGCGCCATTCTATAACTGATAGAACACGAAATCACCTAATTGAATAACAAAGTAACCACAACTACGAAGCCGGTCGTGGCGCAGGGGTACTAACGTGTACAGTAACCGCGAGAGTTTGTGGGTTCGATTTGAAATGAAATATCTTTTTTTTAATTTCGTCGCTCTGGTAAAGAAGAAAAGCGCGGCGTTGAGTTCCGTCATTTAACAGGCAATGCCTCCAGAAATCGGGACAAAATGGGGAATGGAGCTACTTTAATGTAAACGGAGTATCTTGAAACTATGTTTCCAGGTTCCCCCTGAAATCCTACTATGTGCGGGATGTAGCGTTTTTGTGTTTCTTAACACACTACATAATGAATTAACAACAAACGCCTATAAAAGTCAAAAAGTTTTCACATTCGTAGCTCAGGTGCTCCTGCGTAACTACAAACTACACTGTAAACGCGACAGGTTGTGGGTTCGATTCCCACTCAAAGAAATGAAATATTTGCTTTAATATTTCCATTTTCTTCACGCTGATTTCGAGGCAAAGCGCGACATTGATTTCCGCCACTCAACACGAAATGCCTCCACTATTCATCGGAAAGTAGGGAACGGAACTATCTTAATAACAACTGAGTATTTTTACACTAGGTTCCCAGGTTCCCCCTTCTCTTCTATGTGCGGAACACAGCATGACGCAAAAATAAAATACGAAAAAACATACATTTCCGTTTTTTCCATACATTTAAGTACCACTATCAAACCATTCCTAACTAAACATGCGCATTCAATAAGCTGCACCGCATACTATATTTCACACGCCATTGTCTCGTTATCGGATCGTTACAATGAGACCGTAGATTTATGGGCCTTTATGCCTGAATTTTAGACCATCCATTTTATTTTGCAATTTAAACGTAGCGATGATAAAGGGTGTTCTGTTTTCGTAATCGAGTGTATTATTTTGTGTTTCAACTTTTATATGGATGCAATATGTTTGATTTGGCCCAGTGAATTCTGGAGGCATTGAGTGTTGAATGGCGGAACTCGACGCCGCGCTTTGCCTCGGAAGTTATGTTATGGATTTATTTAAAAAAAATGTAAGTATCGAAATTAACATGATACCCATAAAATAATTTATACAATAATTATGCTATTTTATTTTTAGTTTTATTTTCTTTACCTCTATATTCCGCATATTCCGCACCGCAGGATCGTCAGAATTAACCTAGTATTAAAACACTCCGCTCATTACTTTCCACCCAAACACAACAACGCATTTTGCCTTAACATCAGTATATAAATTTTTAAATAATTAATTTTCTCCAGTAGGAATAAAAATCACAACCTGTCGCATTTACCGTCACACGCTTGTGCCCCTGCACCGAGACTTAGACTTACAATTTTATTTATATGTCTAATATTTTTATTTGATTTAATTTACGTATGTTTACAAACACAAACTAATTCAAATATTACAAACATACATATCCCAGGTATCGTTTCAATTACAAACGAACACCGAATTACTGAAACAGTAAGTACAGTTTTAAAATCAGCCATATAATAAAAACACTGAAAATGTAATCAAAAAGTTGCAATATTGTACTTTGGCTTTACCAAAGATACCAAAGAAGAAGAAATTTTTAAATTATAAAAATCAGCTTCACGCTGTATCCCGCACATAGCAGAATAGGTAGAGGGAACCTAGTGTTAAGATACTCCGCCTAGTGTTAAGATACTCCGTTCTCCTCTTTCCACCGAATTCTGGAGGCATTGATTGATTGATAGAAAAAAAGAATAACATTTTATTTAAAAAATATTTGATGAAAATAATTATTTTTAAATAATTCTATATTCTATATTATTATATAATAGCCAATAAAGTAAAACACCGTAATTTAATTTAAGTAATAATTTAAACATTATATCTACATGCTTATTAGTAGTAAATTGTGTATTTTTTGTTCATTCATATATATGAAATCCAAATTAAAGACTCTTGTGTATCTAATCATAGAGGAGGAATGGAAAAAATATATATATACATATCCTCCAGCCCATTACCACTGCGTTACAATCAAACTGCTACATGATGGTCTGATTTTTACTGTTTAAATTCAATAATATTATTATTTCAATTGTAACTGCCTAAAACGTTCAATATTTAATAATAAAAAAATCTTACATATTGAAAATTGATGAAACTGATAATTTGTTTGTTTATACTAAAACTGTCACAATTAACTAGTGTATATTTACAACTCTCAAAATATAGCACTTTAAAAATAAGTCGTTATTTAATTTAATTTCTCTTGTCATAGATATAATCTTATTGCTAAAAAGTTACCTTGTCCAGCTTAAAATTTGAAACCCCGGCCCAGCCAATAGTTGCACCTACATGAACACTGTTAGATTAAAATTTTAATATAAATCAAAAACACGCCCATAAACACAAAACAACAAAACATTCACAACATTAAAACACTCAACTACATACACACAACAACAGTATTATAAAAATGAAAAACAACAATTTATGTAAAAAAAATAACCACGTGTCTCAACACATGTAAGTCCTCTCCCTCAAATAAAAATAACAAAAAAACAACAAAACAACAAAAGTTACCTGAAGTGCACGTTCAGCACGCACACCGTCATCCACACGCTGAGCGACACCAGTATCATGGTGAACAGCAGGTACTTCCCTAAGAGCGGTATCGCCAGCGACGTGGGCGGTATAATTTCGGCGAGCAACAGGAAAAACACGGTCAGTGATACCAAAATCGAGATGCTTAACGATATCTACGGGGGAAATATTAGTTTA
>JAATLQ010033350.1:0-19662 GCA_013421005.1 Heliconius erato x Heliconius himera | reverse complement strand
GCACACTGTGACCCAAACACTGAGTGATACTAGGATCATTGTGAATAGCAGATATTTCCCGAGCAAAGGGATCGCCAACGACGTTGGCGGTATGATTTCAGCCAGGCCAAGGAAGAACACTGTGAGGGACACCAGGATGGAGATGCAGAGCGATATCTAAGGAGAAAAGTCTCTTTTGAATGATTTTTGTTCGTTATTACAAGTAAGTATATTGTCTTTCCACTCGCTGGTTTTTAGAACTTATTGTGTATATGTTAAGTTTTTGTTAAATATTTATTGATGTTGAAGCGTTTTTTTTTGTTGTTGTTGTTTAATAATAACAGGTTTAGGATTGTTTTAAATAATTTTAGGTAGATCGTTTAATGTTATGTTATAAATTATATTAGAAGCTTACAATATTAGGTACTAAAGAAACAGGTAACACATTAATCTACAATTAAGTTAAATTTGGAAGGATTTACATTTAATACCAACATATAAAGAAGGGAAGAACTAAATACTACAAGATAAAGAATTTTAGAATCAGAATAGGTTATTATTTAAGTTTGTCGTTTTAAAATGTGGAAAGACAACAAGTAAATGAAAAGCAAATCAATGATAGCACACACACATCTAGCTAATGGATCAAAAAAGACCGTCACTGGGCAGGCACGGGTGGATGGATGACGGATGGAGGGATGGACGGATGATATGACTGTTCACCCTTAAACATCAATCGTGCAAATCTTTTGAACGAATGGAAGAACTAAATACTATTTGGCGACAATTTGCTGAATATATATGGATATAATGGAACAGTTGCAACTGTTGAACTAATTTGGTTTTAAATAACATGACTATTCTGATGTGGATTTCTGCCTTTTCTTCGTGCTTTACCCACACTAAATTTAATAATTATAAGCAAAGAATGAAACTTTAGATTAATTAAAAAGGACTTAAATCAGAAAAATCCACACATGTTAGGCTTTATTTTTTCATTGATCGCTAAATTCTGCAGAACAGTAAGAGAGAACCAAATGATGAGTATAATAATGACCAAGTTCTTTGTTCTTAATTTACTCACCATTTTGAAATAACTTCAAATGGCTAAAACGCCATCTTGTGCTGATTTGTCTGAACTAAACTATGATGAAGTTACCAAAAAACTAACTATTTTGTCTAATATAAATCAGCACATAAAATATTCAGCAAATTTCGCCCCGATCAACCAACGCACTGTACATATATATTGTTTTCGTATAAATAAAAATTTTGATAAAACAACTTTATTCACAAGACAATGGAATGCTCAAATCAATGGTTATTGCCAATAAGATGCATAGCAAGTAACTTATATCATCACTTACCTTCTCCCCCGAATCCGATGGCAAATAGAACACTAGTACCGTTAAAAATGTTAAACCGACACACGGTATTATTAAATTCACTGTATAGAACAACGTTTTCCTTCGCATTGTTAGCTTGAATGTTATATCTAAAACAAAAATTATTGATGGATCCTTCTTTTACTCTATTAGATTTTCTTATTATTGTTTTATTTTATGCAATTAGATTTATGCAATTAGATTTATGTAAATAATTATGTCATAAAGTTTAAAAGGGTATAAGATATTGCGTATTGGCTGTCTTTTTTATATTCAGAATCCTGCAAAATTCCTGCAGAATCAAATCTATACAAGAATCGCGTGTACAGCCAAATGCTTTTTAACTGCGTTAAATTGGTATGCAGTACGGTTGGCGAGCCAAGGCTACCCAAAAGTTAGATTCTAAATTTTTGCGCATTGTTCAAGGGGAAAGAAAATAATTAAAAACAAGAAAAATGCTAACATCAGATATCTTAAGAGTGGCTACGACTTGTCGACCGTAGCTTATGCTAATGCAATTAACTTTAAAAATTTATTAAATCTTAATAATAAGCCCACTTGACATATTGTTCAAAAAGAACTGATGGATGACGAAGATAAAGACGAAAAATAATATCAAATTCTTCAATTAAAAATACAGTTTTTAAATCATTTTAATGCTTTGGAAAGGCACACCAATAGGAAAAGTATTAAAAACAAAACAAAGAATTACCTGAAAACGGTTCTGGACAGCAAGGATAATACTCCTCATTTCTGGTCGCGGGCACTTCTAGAATATCCCATTCAACAGACAAATAGAATTCACTTAGATCAATGCCAACGTGGACTAAACTGCTGCCTGGTAATTGATCCATGTGCTTCAGATCGACCTACAATATAATAAAGGTGGTTAAAATTTGTGTACATTAAGAGAGGGCTCAACAATAAATTTCATAATAAACCGATTATATTTATGTAGCATTTTACTTTATAATATCTACAATTTTATATAGGTACATTTTGTTAATGGATGGATCAACGAAAAATGTATTATTTATTACCACGTTTTGAAAAAAAAACCAAAGGTACAATGCCATTTTAAACCGACTCGCTCTTGGCCGGTTTTTTAATTTGCCAGAAAAAAAAGCCAATTTTAAAATAATATAAATTTACAAATAGACCTGAGCGCCATTATATGTCCACGAACCAAATTTCATAAAACATGTTTGTTCGTCAAATGGAAAATACTCCACGTTGATTTCGCAAGACGACTTGTATATGGCCGGTGGTTTCCAGTTCACTTCCCCTGTATACTTTAATGTAGCTTTAGTCATTAGTGTTACCTGAAAAAGAAATCAGTGATAATTTTCGTAACACAGCGGCATAGCGCGTAACGAGACACGACGGTTGTGGGTAGTTTGTGTGAGTAGACTATTGTAGATAGGTGGTTATTTACTCGAAGGAGATAATTGTGCTTAGTTCTTCGTTCTGATGATTAGACAAAGTGACCTTAAATAATGTTATAAAACAGAAGAATATTTTATATTATGAAATTCAAAAATATCCTAAAATGTAATCAATAATCAGCTTTACGCTGAATCCAGCATACAGTACCCTACTGTGTGCTGGACACAGAGGGAACCTAGTATTAAGATACATTGCATTGCAAAGTTTTTTCACGTAGACATATAATTCTTAAATTTGGCAAGAAGTGGGAACTTTCAGTAAATAAAGGAAAAAAATACAATAATGCGAATAAAGCAAAAGATATGAACAAACATAAATTTATATTTATATTACAGATAAGAACTATTCGATTTTTATTAATATCTATATATATAAAAGGACTTGTGCTGACTGACTGAGGTAAGACGCACGCAGAGCCGTAACCGCTGATGGTAGGAACGTGAAATTTGGGCAGATGTTTATTTTCATATTCTGGACATCCACTAAGAAGGACATTTGAAAAATTTTAACCCTAAAGGGATGCAATAGGGGTTGAAAGTTTGTATGGAAAAATTTTTTAATCTGTACCGATTTTTATAAAATTTGAAATTCAGACTCTTAAAAATATTTCATTGAACACGTGTTTCATGGTTTTAAAGAATTCATCCCCTAAATGTTCAAATAAGGGGTTAAAAGTTTATATGGAAAAATCTTTAAATTGCCACCCATTTTTATAAAAATTTTAATTCAGACTGTTAAAAATATTTTATGAACACGTGTTTCGTGGTTTTTTTTAGAATTCACTCCTAATAAGCGGGCGAAGCCGCGCGCGCCCACTAGTTATATATATTTTTCTTTTCATACAAAACGAGTAGCATACACCTGCAAACTTAAGTTTGTCAACTTTTATAGTTTGTTCTCTTTGTTGAACTACAATCCAGACATTGGTGCGGAACCCTTATTGGTCAAGCCCGAATAGCACTTGACCTGGTTTTTTTTAGTTACTGGTTAAGAAAAAAAACCAAAAGGTTTAAAATGTTAACCTTTGGGATTGAACAACGTTTTAGCGCAAATGGGATCAATGGATTGTTTTTTTTAATTTGTCATAGTGTACACAACAAGGTCTCCCTAATCCAATTTTGTCTATTTTATTTTGTTAAAATAAATAAATCAGCTTCACGCTGTTTCCCACACACGACAGGATAGACAGAGGGAACCTAGTGTTAAGACACTACGTTCCTCACTTTCTGCCGGATTCTGGAGGCATTTAGTGTTGAGTGGCAGAACTCAATGCCGTGCTTTGCCTCGACAACAGAGCGAAGAAATGGAAATATAAATTTAAATCAATATTTCATCTCCTCAAGTGGGGATCAAACCCACAACCAGTTGGTTTTACAGTCACACTTTGTGCCGCTGCGCCACGACTGGCCACACTGTTTTTTTTTTATTCGACCATTATTTTACTGGACTTTAAAAGTTCGTTCTATAACCCTATAAATATTTCTTAATTATAGCGGAGAAAAGCGACGTAATATTTAAACCATAGCATCGTTTTACCTTTCCTTTCTCTACACTCTACTCTACTCCATCTTAAATTAACTTTGCTATTAAATTTAACTTACTTCATAATTTCCATCCCAATTATTATACAATACGATATCTGGTAACCATATATGTTCAGATGGCACATACAGCATTTCCACACCACCATAGTCATCTGGATTCCATTGTAGTTTATAATCGAACCATTTCTGAAATTGTTGAATGAGATAAATATTAATAATAATTTCTAAAAATAATAGTACTTGATATTAAAAGAATTAAAAATTATATTATATATGAAAGAAAATATGCTTACGTATGGTATTAAAAATTCTTTTCGAAAATCTCAATATACTAATTTCACTCGTTTCAACGATTAATTTTTTAACGAACGAACGATCACAATGTTCGTTATATATTAAGTAAGTAAGTCAAGTTATTTAGAATGTTATTATTTTTAGCTATGTTATTTCTCATATACATGACCTAGTGTACAAAAAAATTTGGTGGGCAGACACTATTATCTCTACAATATATTATTTTTCAGCATCACCTTTTATCGCTTATTATATACAACAAGCGAGGCACAAAGAATAAAACTTATTTTGAAAACGTATAAAAATTTGAACGTAGCGGGACTCGAAGCCGCGCCTCCTGGAAACCGACCAGGCGCTCTAACCACTAAGCCATACGTTCTCATCAAGCTACGTCATAATTTTTATACGCTTGTTACAACTTATTTATGTTGTTAGCATGTCCCGCTACGTTCAAATTTTTATACGTTTTCTAAATAAGCATTTTTCTTTTCTAAGTATGGATTAACACTTTAAAAATGTTTAAAAAGGCACGAATAACTTAGTATCAAGACACTCCGTTCTCAGGTTTCTGTCTAAATTCGAGACAATACGATTATACGATTGGCGAAATTCAACGCCCTACTTTATCTACCCTAGAGGGGAAGATTCACATAATTCACTCACAGATCGAGATCAAAACTATCCTGTTTAAAATCAAATACTGTCCAAATTACCATTAAACAATTCCTAATTAAGTCAAAATAATTTGTCAAAAAATTACGTATTTTAAATGTATAACTCTCTCACTTATATGTAACGTTATATTTAAAAAAAAAATACAGTATTAATCCACTTAGTTCGGTTTCCAGGAGGCGCGGGTTCGAGTCCCGCTACGTTCAAATTTTTTATACGTTTTCTAAATAAGATTTTTCTAAATAAGAACTATCTCACCTGTTCCACCCACAAATTCGTAGTCATCACCTGATTTTTTAAATTAACTTCCATTAGTTGTGAGAGTTTCAAACCAAGTCGTACCGTCAATATATCTGATACATTCGTCACCGGTCGTATCAATCGATTGTAGTTGCTTAGTAAATCATCGTAGAGCCGTTTCACATCTGGATTTGCTTCTAGAAGCTTCACACCTGGAAATTATACAAAAATATATATGTAAAAAAAAATTAAATCAGCTTCACGCTGTATCCCGCACACAGCAGGGTAGGCAGAGGAAACCTGGTATTAAGACACTCCGTTCCCCACTTTCTGCCAATTTCTGGAGGCATTGCGTGATGAGTGACAGAATTCAACGCCGCGCTTAACCTTGACATGTATATTAATATATATTTTATATATTTACTTACTTTATTACAATGCCGTCATGTCGGCGGCTGACTTTTAATGCAACGGTTGTGGGTTTGATTTCCACACGGGTAACAAATTATTTTCATTTTTGTTCTGGTAAGTTAAGAGAAAGCGTAGCAGTGAGTTTTGCACAATGTCTCGAAAATTAAGCGGAAAAATGGGTTAAACAGTGTCTTCACACTAGGTTCCCTCTGTATCACAAAAACTAAATCTGTACCACTAAAAGTAATGTATTTTATATGTAGTTCTCAGACAAAAATATACTATAATAAGATAAACACTAAATATTCTGACATAAATCGCATTTGGGGCGGACAAATAAATATTGTCCATTTCAAACAACAAAAACACTAAATCAACATACACTTTAGAGAAAATACAATTATTTTTCTACTATTTCTAAAGGAAAACCTAATTTTTTACTAAAATATACATACTATAAATACGATATACGAACAATCAAAATAATTGATTTATCAACTCAACTGCAATGCACTCGACGCCCAACTGCATAAATACAAAAAAATATAAGTAAGGAAAAAAAGGCTTACCTAAACAACTTGCTGTATAATTAAACAATATCCACAAAACACATAACTTCATCTTGACTCTACACCTTTACCGTTCTCCGCTGTGCACTGATAGAGATGCTGTGTGGAGAATTGAGATGAAAATATACGAGATCAATACTGCGCCAAGGCGATGGTAGCTGTGCGGCGGTTTGTGGAACCAGGAATCCTTTTGTTATTTAATAGATGGCGTTGATATATTTTTAAATTTGCTTGATTTGTATTAATAATATTATAATAGGAAGATAATAAAAAATTTTCTTATTAATATAATGTAGAGTTATCTTGTTGTTGATTGTATATATTTTTTAATTGTATCGCTAATAATAATAAAAAACTAGCCTTGGCTAAATATGAAATATACCAAACACCGTACCCTTCTTCGGCGATAAAAATATAGTCACATATCTCTATATTCTTAAATGTATTAATTACCTATAACTTCTCTTATATATAATTATAAAAAAGATTTGTGTAAATGATTATTAGAATATTCATACAAGATTACAAAACCAAAAATATTGTATATGAGAAAGAACTATTGTAAGGGTTAGTAATAATACATTTGTCATTTAGTCATCGGTCATCTATCGACCAATTTACTCAACAATTATAGATAAATTAGATGACAGATGACGGGGGAAAGGTGACCGATGACGGAAACAAAAGACGGATGACAGGTGACGTCATCTCTTTATTTAATTTCATTCATTGGTATGTATCTATATAATATTTTCATATTAGTATTCATATGAGGTAAGTAAACAAAACAAATTTAAAAATATTTCATTTATTTATAAAGAATAATTATGTACATTGTCTGGGAGTGAATTTTGACACTCCAAAATAAAAAAAAAGAATATTATAATCATATCGTTTTCATAAAATATATAAAATAATTCTAAAATTAATATTTTAGTACAAAAAAGTAACAAAAATAGTTTTGAACAATATTTATATGTACAATTACGCTTATGAACCCGATCGGAGAAATATTTAAGGAAGTTTATTAAAAAATTGTATCTTAACTATATTTGACCATCATATGATAACAATGCCACATCGACAAGTAAATATTTTATTACCTTTTTACACATTACACAACTTAAATAATAAAAATCAGCTTCACGTTGTATCCCGCACACAGCAGGGTAGGCAGAGGGAACCTAGTGTTAAGACACTCCGTTCCCGACTTTCTGCCGAATTCTGGAGGCATTGCGTGTTGAGGGGCAGAACTCAAACCCGCGCTTTGCCTCGACACCAAAGCGAAGAAATGGAAATATACATTTAAATAAATATTTCATCTCCTCGAGTGGGGATCGAACCCTCAATCAGTCGGTTAAACAGTCACACTTACACAACTTAAATAATATCGAAATTATCTTAATTACACAATAATATAAATAACAAACCATTAAAAAATTACAATTATTTTATCAATAAAGAAATTAAATTTAAATTACTTATAGTGTAGAACGTACGAAGAATATTATGGCAGTCATCTTTTATTCCAGTCGCTGTGACGCCTTACAGTCTTGCCGTTGTAAGTGTATTCAACCGTTTGCTCCTCTATAACAAAAATTAAATTAAATTAAATCAAAAATTAAATCAGGTTCACGCTGTATCCCGCACACAGCAGGGTTAGCAGAGGGAACCTAGTCTTAAGACACTCCGTTCCCCACTTTCTGCCAAATTCTGGACGCATTGCGTGTTGAGTGGCAGAACTCAACGCCGCGCTTTGCCTCGACACCAGAGCGAAGAAATGGAAATATAAATTTAATTAGATATTTCATCTCCTCGAGTGGGGGTCGAACCCACAACCAGCCGGATTTACAGTCACTTTTGTGCCGCTACGCCACGACTGGCCTCAACAAAAATAATCTGATTTAATACTTTTAAAGATGTATATATTTAGAAATGATGTAGATGATGATGATGTAGTTATCGGTAAAGCCGATTATACAGCCACCAGTAGTCCAAGACTAATCGGCCGAGCCGATCAGGAATTCAGGGATTTTCATAACGCTCGTGAATTCTTCCTTCCGACTCGGCACTGTTATGGTGAACCGGGAAACTATTTCAGGGCGTTCTTTAAGAACAGATTTCAGAATGAGGGGAGGGGAGGCGGTCAGCTCCGCCATGTGAAACCCACCATTTCCAGGAGGAGGCCCAACTTAGACGACTGAGGCTGCCTTTCGTAACGCTTCGTTATAAGGCGTTTAAAAGCCAACTAATAGGTTGGCCGGCTAAGCGACCAAACTTAGAATTGACATTGTTATTATTTTTTAATATAGATAAGAAGATAAAATCTAGGATCTTATATAATCTCCAGTTTTCATCCCTTAGACATGATTATTTTCATTTCCTTACTCTGATATCAAGAGCGGCATTGAGATCCGCGACTCAGCACGAATTTTCTTGAAAATATTAGGCGGGACGTGGAAACGAAGTGTATTAATTATAGGTCTCTCTGTATACTTAAGTTAAAATATAAAAACATTTTACCTCTAACGGGATATCTTGGTATTGGCCATAAGCTGAACGGGTAGACGTACGCGTTTGGCACCCTCCTCACGACTATCGTTCGTTCTGGCACCATTTTGTTCGAGTCTAAATAGAAAAGATGATTAAATTTTAACATAATTTATTATTCTCTGGCTGGGTACCCAACTATGAACGTTCGCAAAACTTACTCTCATTGCTTCTTTGTAAAGATTTAAAAAAATAACTTTTTATATATTTTTTAATATCACATATTTTTTTCATTCTACATATAACAAAGAACTTTTTCCGATTCCCACAAACCGCTCCGCCCAATCTTCGAAACATTGCTTGTTAAAGTGTGGACTCAATACCACGCTTTGTCCAGCTAAAAGAGCGAAGAAATGAAAATATTTCTTTCCCCATACCCATGGACGTAGGAAGAGGGGGAGCCGGGTGGTCCTCGCCCACTCCAGAATAGTCTGGTGCCCTCGTCAGAAATTTTATTTACAACAACATTTGCCCCTAAAAATAAAAAAAATAAAAACATTTATACAAATGTATCTATTTGTTTAAACCTAAAGTCCAAGCCCACCTCAGAAAATATCTTTATATACGCTATTGCCCATGCCAAGTGAATTAAACCCACAACCATCGCAATTACCACAAATGCCGTGCCGTTACGATGGCCGTAAATAAATCTAAAAAATAAATAAATATAAATGGACAAACCCATACACAAATATACTATTACAAATAAAGACCATTGCATAATATTTAAGCATGTCGACACCTAACAGAGTTCAACAACCAACGAGGAAGGGACGCTAACGCCTTCCTTATATCTAGGAAGAGTGATCAATGTCAACGTTATTATATCACACGGTACAAGATAGTTTATAAATTTGCACGAAGATAATTCTGGTTTATTCCACAGCTCGATCAAATTATTTATTGACCTTTGTAAGAAATTGAAATGATTAGAAACATTATTCACTTTCCTAAATAAGTTAATAGTAATGCCTATAGAAGCGGCGTTAAATTTCGCTACTCAATACGCAGTGCCTCCAGAATGGAGCAGAGAGTGGGGAATGGATATAGCAGGCCATGCAGAGGAAACTTAATATTAAGATACTACGCTCTCCACTTTCCGCCCAAATTTCGAGACATTGCATTGAGTGGCGGAACTTAGTCTTATTACCATAGCGGGGAATTAGATAGGGAATTAAATAGGGAATTAGATAATTAGAGCATAGGGGGAAATTAAAATACATAACAATTCATTTTGCCAGTCGTGGCGCAGCGGCACGAGATGTGACTATAAAACCGGCTGGTTGTGGATTCGATCCCCACTCGAGGAGATGAAATTTTTACTTAAATTTATATTTTCATTTCTTCGCTCTGGTGTCGAGGTTAAGCGCGGCGTTGAGTTCTGCCACTCAACACGCAATGCCTAAAGAATTCGGCAGAAAGTGGGGAACGGAGTGTCTTAACACTGAGTTCCCTCTGCTTACCCTGCAGTGTGCAGGATACAGCGTGAAGCTGATAAAAAAAAAACATTTTCCCGAATGCAAAACTGAATTACGCAACAATTGACTTATACTTATTACTATATTTTTTTTATTTACATTTTGTCGTATCTGCCGTGAGCGACACGTGAGTACCAAAACTTCAGAAAATTTCGGTACAAAAGTGAGAAGCTCTTTATGGAATAGCTGAAATAACTTAGTTAATATTACTTATTACTATTAACTTATTACAATCACCTATAACAAAACATTATCGTGCGTTCTTAAGAATATAACAAACAGAGTGCAATATCATAAATCTTAGTGCCATACTAGAATATTTACAGTTAGTTAATATAATACGTCTAGGAACATCAATAAATCAACATCACGTCTTCATAAATATACACACCCCATCTAAAGTCCCATCAAACACATATAAACCATTAAACCCATATAGATACTTCCCGGTGAGATAAGTGCGAAATTTTTCACTTAAGGCCCTGTGTAAAAATGGCCGATACGTCATAGATTTATAGGTGTAATCGAATGATTGTTTTACTTGAGGATCGTCTGCAACAATGTCTGCCTTTTGATTGGAGATCCTTGTATCGCGTGTTATATGCCTACTACTAATTCAAATATTCTGATATTTATAACTGTAATACAATCATAATAAAATATATATTTATAAAAACAAAAACCCCGACTGTATAAAACTAAAAAGTAAATAAACTAGCCCAATAGTTTATTAGATTTTACAGTCGGGACCTCTTTAAATTATGCGAGGTACCTGGTAAAGATTGTATTGATTGAAGAATTACTTATAGGTCGATATGCGCGTAAAACATAACCCATAAAATTATATAGGCCAGGCGTGGTGCTGCTGCGCCGAAAATATAATTTTGTGGGTTCGTGTAGGTTCGATCCCCACTCGAGGAAATGAAATATTTACTTAAATTTATTTTTCCATGTCTACTTGGGTGTCGAGACAAAGCGCGGCGTTGAGTTCCACCACTCAGCACGCAATGCCTCCAATTTCGGCGAAAAGTGGGGAACGGAGTGTCTTAACACTAGGTTCCCTCTGCCTACCCTGCTGTGTACGGGATACAGCGTGAAGCTGAATTATTTATTTATTTATTATAAAATTATATATAACGAAACCCACCAAACAATGAACCACTCAATTCTCACTTTAAATAATGTACACACGTAACTGTAGGGAAGTACAATTTATCACTTGTAGGTGGGCGCACTAAGCGCTAATCCGACCTATTACACTAACCTGTTTAGAGATTTCATACTTATCAATTATTTACAGAGAAAAATTCACCAAAAAAAAGAAACCGAAGAAAGTGACATGGGAGTGAAAGTATAAGAAAGCTGAATACAGCTGGTGCAGTGCTCTTTACATCTTCAGAATATAGTTAAAAGCATTGGTTACCATTTTGAAAAAAGGGTGTGAATATAAAGATCTAAACATGAATGCGAGTAAGAGGTCCCGGTATTTGAAAGAAATTAAGAAATACCGAATGCAAGATCAGTGACAATGGTATGATATTAGGACAAGTAAATTAAGTAGTATATTCGGGAAGTATGTTTAGTAGAGACAGAAGGTACGATGTGGATGCTGCTGGTATCAGAGTTACCGGCACTATATATCGAATTCGCAATGAAAAGATACACAAAATGGCAGGTACTAGCGAGGATATTAGGTGGCCTGGGCACGTCAAACGATTTACGCCCAATATTAATAACCTATCTCCAACGTCAATCTTAGATTGTTTCATATATCTATGAATGAAAAATCTGTGAATGAAAAAATGGCGAAAATGATTTATGAAATAAAAGCGAACGGTTAAAGAGGTAGGGTGAGACTCTTTTGACCTTTGAAAACACAGTATTAATTTTACACTGGATAGTGAGCAAGGCTATAAAGGTATGTAGATACCGTAGCTTTAGGTTGATTTTATTATTTTATATATCTTAAAAATATACCCTTTAATTTTAATTACTTGTTAAAAAAGCACGATTTTGGTTTCGGCAAAACCAAAATACAATTTTTTCTAATATACTCGGAAAACGTGTTAAAATTGTCGTCGTCTATAAATAGAAAAAGTAAATAGCTTGGCTTTATAGTAGATAGTAGGTACTTATTTTATATACTAGTCGTCGTCGTAGTAATATCGTAATCGTCGATTTATTATATAACAATTGTATGCAATTGATGTTTTGAAACTGTCGTATACTAAATTATGGAGCGCCTACAGTACACTACAACTTATTTATGTTAGCGTCTTCGTAGTATCATTTGAAGTAAAATAATAATCTAAATAAATCAGCTTCACGCTGTATCCCACACACAGCAGAGTAGGTAGAGGGAACCAAGTGTTAAGACACTCCGTTCCCCACTTTCCCCGAATTCTGGAGGCATCGCGTGTTGAGTGGCAGAACTCAACACCGCGCTTTGCCTCGACATCAGAGCGAAGAAATGGAAATATAAATTTAAGTAAATATTTCATCTCCTCGAGTGGGGATCGAACCCACAACCAGTCGATTTGCAGTCACACTTCGTGTCCCTGCGCCACGACTGACCTCATCATTTTAAGTAGTATATTATTATTTTACGTTGATATATCGCTTGTCATTTATTGCTACGGCACTACGCTCTACGGTCTACTTTTATTATACATATACATACATAGTATATATACATATATTACATACATACATTTAATTCTTATGAAAAGCCCCCTTTGCGGCCAGTAATATTAGTAACAAAGAATTCTACTTCAAAATATTAAAAAAAACTTTGTTCAAAGCTAAATTCTAACCCGCCCCACGAAAATATCTCTATATACGCCCGTGATGGTATTATAAAATACTCGAAAAGAAGAGATGCTACCAACATATACAAGTTGGAACAAGCGTATAAAAACTTCGACGTAGCTTGATGAGAACGTATGGCTTAGTGGGCAGAGCGCGTGGTCGGTTTCCAGGAGGCGCGGGTTAGAGTCCCGCTACGTTCAAATTTTTATACGTTTTCTAAATAAGTATTACTCGAAAAGTGTCGTTATGTATATACATATACACATTCAAAAATATTAATTCTTTAAAATTATAAAGAATTTACGTAAAACGCTTTTATTATCGGTAAGGAAATATAAAAATATTTTAAATAAAAACATTTCTCCAAGCTGGAATTGAACCAACATTGATCAATTTATATACCAACAAGGAAAAGCATAGTGTCTGACTGTGATTTTTTAATTAAAATTTTTGTAATAATTTTTATTAAAAACTAAAATATATTCAGCACAGGCACATTTGTATAGTTACAACCAATCTACTTAATTTCACTAAAGTAACAAGAAAATAAATCTAAAATATAAATTACACAAACCACTCGTGGCGCAGCGGCACAAAGTGTGACTGTAAACCGACTGGTTATGGGTTCGATCCCCACTCGAGGAGATGAAATATTTACTTAAATTTATAATTCCATTTCTTCGCTCTGGTGTCGAGGCTAAGCATGCTGTGTGCGAAATACAGCGTGAAGCTGATTAAGTATCCTAATGGTAGCCTCTTACAAAACAATTTATATTACTCAAGCAAATAATGTTCACTGACCTACGATCGATATTGTACTTGAGGAGGGTCAAGTGTAAAATGTATTTACTAATATCATGCAAAATATTTATTTTAAAATAAAATAAAATAAATAAATAAATCAGCTTCACGCTGTGTCCCGCACACAGAGGGGGTAGGCAGAGGGAATTTAGTGTTAAGTCACTCCGTTCCCCACTTTCTGCCGAATTCTGGAGGCATTGCGTGTTGAGTCGCAGAACTCAATGCCGCGCTTAGCCTCGACACCAGAGCGAAGAAAAGAAAATATAAATTTAAGTAAATATTTCATCTCCTCGAGTGGGGATCGAACCCACAACCAATCGGTTTTACAGTCACACTTCGTGCCACTGCGCCACGAATGGCCTCTAGAGAGGTGAACGGAAGAGATAATTACTTTAAAAAAGTGAAACGAAAAAATAAACGATCTCAAATCCCGCATAAACTAACATAAATCAAAATGTAACACGCGTTATGCGTATTTTATTTTACGACCTTGGTCAAGGATCTTACTCTTAGCAATTTATTCAGCAATCGGACATAAAAAATGGCAAAGTAAAATGAAATGAGAGAACATCTTCATCCTTTGTTTTATGTATGACAATAGTGGGTTGAGATAAAATAAGGTCAGGACAAAGTAGTATTAAAGTGAAAGTGTCTAATGGGATATAAGTATCTAGTTTTCGTATCAATAAGTTAATGATTTTTTTTTGCTTCTCATTATAAATAAAGGGGAGTCAAGAGGGAACCTAGTGTAACACTCAGTTCCACACTTTTCGACTAAGCGTAGCACGTTAAGCGGCTTATTTCATAGACAGGCATGTCGTCTTCTTAACAGAGTGAGAAAATGGGAATACTTTTCCCCCGTGGATGTCGAACTCACAACCTTCGCGTTTATAGTCTGACGCTGTTCCACTAAACCACGATGTATAAAAACATATAATTTGAGGCGATTTTAAATACGTACATATTTTAATATAGTGGTATGATCGATACTATTGTTGCCGTGTGTTGTAATATTTAAAAACCATAGAGGGGCCTTCAATTACGCTACTTACTTATTCTGCAAAGCACGTAAACTTTTTAATGGCAACACTGAGCTATTTTTGTCTCTACAATCATATCTAATATGAAGTATATTTTTTTACCTTCACGCTGTATCCCGCATACAGCAGGGTAGGCTGAGGGAACTTAGTGTTGGAATACATCGTTCCCGACTTCGTCCACTTTGCAAGACATTGAGTGTTGGGTGGCTGAACTCAACGCCGCGCTTTTGCTTGTTAGTAACAATGCCGAAATCAAACTTTATTCCCATAAAAATCAGTTGTGTCGTTGCACCATGACTGTCTTAAAAAAAATATTATCGAACAGACCGAAGTAGATTTTAAGTATTCCGGTCCATAATACAGGTATGTATAAAAAAACCGGACCAGCGCAAGTCGAGCTCGCCTACCTAGGGTTCTGCACAAAAATTGGAGGTCTCGAGCTTTTTCTGAAATTCATTTTCAACTTAGCCAGAGCCCTTTCATCTTAAGAAAATTTTGCCCTCCTTTTAAGACGAGGATTTAACCACAAAGGTAAGGTTTTCTGATTTTATTTTTGAACTGGTAGCTACCTGTAGATAACTGTCAAATTTCATAATTCTAGGTCAACCGGAAGTGCCCTACTCATTTTGATTCCCTTTATAGTGTCGAAATACCTATTTTTTACTATATAAGCGGCCATATCCTTTTTTTTTAATAAATGTAGAAACACGATTTTTTCAGGAAATCAGAACCATAGATCTAAGTATATGGTTTGAATTTCAACTCGATATCTCCAAGCATTCCTGAGATAAAGGCTCTTGAAAGATAGACAGACAGATACAAAGACAAAAAAAAGGAATCTTTATAAGAACAAGTGATCTTATAAAGGTTCCTTTTTTCCTTAAAAGATACGGAACCCAGAAACGACTATTTCAAATTGTATATAAGAACCACCCATTATAAATTTAAACTATCATTTATGCACGTGCGAAATGACCCAGATATAGTGCTCTCATTTAATAATTCCAACAAAATATGTAGTTCAATAGTGCACACAATGTTTTGTGAGGAAATGAGCAATTACCTGCGAGAAAATATATATTTTTATTTTTGATAGTTCTATTACTGGCTATTCTATTCTTTTCTATGAAAATATAGTGGAAAAATTGAGAGGTACAAGGGTGCGATTGTAAACGCGATGGTTATGGATTCGATTCCCACTCGGTGGAATTGAATAATTATTGTTTTCATTTGCTTGATCTTTCTTTAAAAAATCCTGACACAACGCATTGTTTTACCCGATCGAGGAATCGAAAATACTTTTATATGATGATTTTATATAGGGATCGAACCCACAACCATTGCGTCTCAACATATCAACTGCATCTATTTTTCACCCATTAAGACTGAAGCTTACAAAACCAAAAATTAAGTTAAGTATAATAAAAAAGAAATCACTTAGCCCCAATGCGGGCGAAGTCGGGAAACGACTACTTGAGTGTTTAATATAAGTAGACGCGAAATAGGGTGTGACCGCGCGGTCCGAGCACCGAGTCAACGGGGATGTGGGTCATACGTATCTGTATCAAAGACGCCGCGCGGTTTTGGTGTCAATGATCTATATACATACATACGAATGCGGGGACTTGAACCAATTTCGTGCACCTCTGCCGTGGACGTAGAATAAAATAGCTATTTTTATATTGACTTGACTAAAATTATGTAAATCGTTATTTTTAGAACGATTGTGATTAATTTAGAGAAGCATACATTTTTGTATAGCATATATTTTTGAGGCCAGTCGTGGCGCAGCGGCACGATGTGTGACTGTAAAACCGATTGGTTGTGGGTTCGATCCCCACTCGAGGATATGAAATATTTACTTAAATTTATATTTTCATTTCTTCGCTCTGGTGTCAAGGCTAAGCGCGGCGTTGAGATCTGCCACTCAAAGGCTCCAGAATTCGACAGAAAGTGGGGAACGGAGTGTCTTAACACTAGGTTCCCTCTGCCTACCCTGCTGTGTGCGAGATACAACGTGAAGCTGATTTAATTTAGATTTTTTTAATTCATACATTTTTGTATTTTAAAGTAATTATAGTAAAGCATCGCATTACTCTTTTTAAGTAACAATATATTACCAGGTATGAGCTATACTGGTAACTGATAGAAGATAAATTAAAAAAAAAATGAAGATGGACTGATACTTATTTAGCAAACGTATACAAATTTAAACCTCTTGGAAACCGTATAAGCGCTCAGACAACTCTGCTAAACGTTCTTATCAAGCTACGTGGAAATTCTTAAACTTATTATGTTGTTATTTCTGTAGAGAGATTTTATAAATTACCGTTGCACAAAGATAATTGCTTAGAACTATAGTTTGGCAAGAGACAATACTATTTATTTATTTATTTTTTTTGCATTTTAAATTGTTATTCCACACTTAGGAAAGATAAACAGTTTTTAGGAAACATATCTATACAATTTTGAATGTAGCAGGATTTGAACCCGTGCCTCTTGGACGGTTATTTTTCTTTCCTTTGTACAGAAACAACAGTTTTAAAACGTTAAAAAAAATGTAGACTGATTGGTTTACGAGTTATGAAGGGCTCAATTCTTAAGAGTAGCTTGAAATGGTTCGTGAAAAATACACATTGCACGTGGCTATTAGCTCTCTTTATAACTCAGCTAATTTAATTTAGACGCTGGCTCTCACACTCTTGATAAGGAGAAAATAATTTAAAGTGTAATAATAGTAGTAGTAGTAAACTCCACATGTACTTTGCATTGATTTATATCTAATATGCAAAATATAAAAATATTAATAGACTTACTTGTGTGTATTTTCAAAATATTTATTATATTATCTTGTTCTTTATGAAATCATCATTAAATTACTTTATGTAACACAATAAAACATTTTTAAAATATTATATCATAAAATTAAAGCCCAAACATAAATAATATTTTGCCGCCATTTGCCAATTCATAATAATTGTAAATTGACACATACACAAAAAACTCACAGACTAAAACGCATACAGCCTATAATAAAAAAAATCTTTAAAAAAAAACAAAAATTAAAAAATATACATAAAATTAATACAGATAATAAATTTTAAAATAAAAACCTTTATCTCTCCTCGGCGGTGCGGGAACGGCAAAAATGCTCGCAACTAGCGCGCACGCGCAAACTAAAGCTACGCGCGTAAACATACGTGCTACTAATATGACGGCTGGTGTGACACTACTGTCAACTGTTGCTGTTGATCTTGTACTGTGAAATAATTCCCGCCTCCAATCCATTTAATATTATTGTTATTTATCTCGTAATACTTGTAGGAAGTGTTATGTAAGTACTTAAAGAACTATTCTTATATTAATGTCCAGTGGCGAACTAATGTGGGAGGGGCGGAGGGGGCAGAGTCCTTGGGTTTTTGGTCCTGGGGGGCCTCCAAATGGCTGTAAGTTCCCTTGATCAAATTTTAAGAAAGCCTTTGCAAAAATGCTAGAAGGTACTTAAGAGAAAGTTTGAGGTTGGAGGCCCCATAAACAAATAAGCATAAGAAAGTAATTTTTTAATTTTAATTTTGATAAAAAAGTCAGTCCGCTCGACAGCCGCAAGCAGAGGTTCGCCCGCAGGGGACGCCCTTTCCGCCGTTGACTTCCTCATAGGCAGCCACCTAATGCTTGCATTTTTCTGAAGACAGGGTACCCTCTTGCCCACTCCGGGGTAACTGTAAAAGCCAGTAGGGCTAACAGCATTAACCTCAATTTAAAAAAAAGAACTAAAATAAAAATCTGCATAAAAAGTAGGGCTGGGCTCGTCCATTGATCATCATTAAAAGAAACTTATACGTAGGGGAGAGGGGGGTAGCTTTGAACAGGGGCACGTTTGAAAATATGTGTTAATAATAATAGAGCTATTTTAAAAAGAAATTTTGTTAGATTTTTTTTGAGTAGTGGCAGCACTAACCTGCACACGTGTCACTTGTCACCGCTGATATATGAGAGCCCGTGGTTGAGTTACGAGGAGTGTTTGATTTTGAGTAAAATTTTATGCATTTTTAAATAAACGCGTAAGGATCGCAGGGATCCAATTCATGGTATATGGTTTTATTTTTTCCTCTTTTAGTTAGAATTTTTCATATATCATCCAATAAACTAGAAATTAATACAATTTTTAAACTTTTACTTGAAAAAAAAACGTTTTTAATTTTTCAGATACCACTGAGGCAGCTTTGAACAAAATAAGGGGGGCAGTTTTGAATATTATTATATATAACAAAATACCGCGAAAGAAAAACAAAACTAAACTGAACTTTTCTTTACAAGAAACTGACGTATGAAGACTACGTAATGGAATTAGACTACCACTTAATAAATATTGGAGACTCCATTTTAGCGAATGTTTCATCATCTATGAATAGTAAAAAAGTAGCTTGTACAATTTTTTTCCTTAC
>JAATLQ010033349.1:0-17475 GCA_013421005.1 Heliconius erato x Heliconius himera | reverse complement strand
GCGCGATTTCTATATAACATTCGCTGGCAAGCTAATGCCTTGAGTTCATTCAAATGACGATAACTTTTTTTTTAATGAACCGATTTTGATGAACCAAACTTTAGAACCTAAATTGAGTTAAAACAAAGCAATTGGTGAAATTTTCAAGTAAATCGGTTCAGTACTTTCAGAGAAAAATGCGGACAACAATATGTCGACAGACAGACAGACAGACAGACAGACAGACAGACAGACAGACAAGAAATTCAAAAAAAATCTTTTTGCTTTCTATTAGTCTTTTTAAGTGTCCCTCTATCCATTTTAGTCAAAATTACTAAATGTACAGACAAAATATTTTTACTGTCTTATTATATATAGAGATTTCATTTCCTCGAGTGGGAACCCAACCCACAACCTATCGCAGTTACAGCTTCACACTTGTGCCCCTGCACCACTACTGGTAACAAATGGTTCTTTCTATCAAATTATTGACATAAATTAATTACGATTCCAGGGTGCTGTAGGCTGGAGATCGGCTTTCAGCGATGATGACGACGACAAATGGGTGTTTAAATGTGGAGCATCATTGATAAGTGACAAGTTCATGGTAACAGCAGCACATTGTTCTTACATATCTTCAAGAGACGCAAGCGTGGGCCGTCGTGAACCTGAAGTTGTTAAGATGGGTGATAAATTTTTAGTACAGGTTCATCTTACAATTTTAATTTTTTCTTTCGTCTGATTCTTTATTGAAGAGTTAGCACTGTTTTAATAGAAAATTTTGAAAAATTTAATTGGTTCAACCTAACCATGCTAATCCGAGGAATTACTAGCTTGATTGTTTAATTGATAAATACTTTTTGTGTCAGACTGTTCACTAGAGTATATAAATTATTTAATATTTTAAATTTCCTCGCTCTGGTAAGAAGGAAAAGCGTGGCATTGATTTTTGCAACGTAGGTTTCCTCTGCTTATGTGGTATTAATATTCAGCTTGCAGCTAAAAAAAAGAAACAAATGGTTTGATATAAGGGAGTTTATTTAAATATATAGATACAATATGTAGATATTATTATTTTTTTATACATAATTATCTAAAACATGAGCATAATATTAAAAAAATACAATTACAGCATGGAAACTATCCCGACTTATACAGAGTTAGATCGTTTTTAGGATATCGAGATATGGTAAGTATTAGTTAATATTCTTTTTTTTTTAATATTGGCCTCTGTCTGTGTCTAATTTGACGGACTGGGTGATTTGGCGTGAGTGAGTGAGTTCTGCCACTCAACATGCAATACCTCAAAAATTGCGTGGAAAGTGGAGTGTCTTAGCGCTAGGTTCCCTTTGACTATATTATAGATATACCGTGAAGCCAAAAGAATAAAGATTAACCTTCTCTTGCATGAACTCTGAGGGGAACCTTAAGGATTGAACTTATTGTATACCAAATGACTATTTTAGAGTTTTTTTTATGCCCCAAAACGAGTGTTATGTTTAATTTTTAATAAATAAATTATACTCGTATGCTCATATGCTGTCGAATTTGCTATAATGGCGCTAGTATTATTGTGTACATCAATTTAATATAAGCAGTAAGGTTTTTTGCTTAATTTGAACCAGTTGTGGTGCAGAGGCACAAGCGTGCGACTTCAAATGCGACAGGTTGTGTGTTCGATTCACACTTGAGGAAATGACAAATGACATATGATAGAAATTGAAATTCTCAAATTAATTTAAAGAGTTATGTCGATTTCCATAGTATCATTTTATTTATATCTTAATGAAAGCTCTTTAATTTTCAGGAAATATCAATAAGAACACAACCAAAAATAATTAGAATCGAAAGAATAATAAAATATAAAGAATATCATGCACCTAAATTGTATAATGACATAGCTTTATTGGAGTTAGCGGAGTCAGTAGAATTCGGTCCTCTCATCCGCCCTGCCTGTCTTTGGACTAACATGGATACTAGTAGTTTAGGAACCCTTTCTGTTTCTGGATGGGGAGTGGTGGATCCAAGTAAGTTATTTTTATTAGCTTTCCACTTTTCACTGTAGATAACAATTACTAAGATACTCCGTTGCGGATCTTAACGCCGCTCTTTATCTCTCCATTAACTCTCGTCGAGCGCACATAAGCCCATCCTAGAGGCCGGGTGTCTCTGTCTGGGATCATTACATTTAATGTCAGCTTTTGAATCATTGTGATAAAACCACATTGTAATTGCTATAACAACACAAGCCAATGAAACATATTATCTCTTCTCTATATATATTATAAAATAAGAACGATTTTTGTCTCTGTCTGGCCTTTCTACGTTATCTTCTTCTAAACCACCCAACGGATTTTGATGCGGTTTTCACCATTATATAGAGTATTTCTCAGCGAAGGATTATATATGGTTTATTATATGTATATTTTATTGTAATTTGACATAAATATGATAAATGTGTATAAAATCCTACCCGTTGAGACACTTTCACGCATGCGCTGCTTTAATGGTAAGTCCTACATGAAAACAATGTACTAGAGTATTATTCCTCTTAATAAGATCTACAAAAAAGTCAGCGACAGCATATTCGTATCTTCTAAGGATAACATACAGTGAGCATATTTCTGTCTAAAAATACTAATTTGAATATATTTTTTATATTGAGGGAATCAAGATCCCTCAGCAGTTTAGACGTAGGACTTTTTTTCATTTCACGATGTTTATCCATACCTGTATTTCGTTTAGTTAAACAACTTTGAACATTACCGCTAATACTTACGAATAGATTTCGGAATGAGGCGTATGCGGCGGTTGTTCCCTTTGATGGGTTTATGTCTGCGTGCGTCGTTCTTGACAAATGGCGTTTTATTTTACAACGATAATGTTATTATTTATTTTCTTTAAAAAAATCACCCTTTCATTTTCGGGAAAAAAATATTTTGTATTAGGCTTTTATAGAGTAGTTAAAACTGTGGTTTCATTTAAAGTGGTGCTGACAATAACACTCTGTATAACGTATGTTTTACTTAATCCGTAAATATTTTCGGAATTGAAATTAAAGTTGGAAAAACTACGTTTGCAGTGTGCGCGCAGTTACGCTTTACCTTGACAGATGTGAAATGACTAAACATTTTTATATTAATTACGACAATTCTTGCAAGCAAAGTCAAATTAATTCCCAAAAGACTTAAATAACGATTTACTTAGTGCATAACAGTATAGATAACCAAAATAAAAAAAAATATATTAATTTTTAGGGTTCTGTACATCAAAAGGAAAAAACGGATCCGTTGCCTGTCTGTCCGTCTGTCACGACCATTTTATTTTAGATCACGTTGAGATATCAAGCTGAAATTAATATCAAATATTCAGGTTTACAGTTCCTTGGAGCATAGAAATTAAGCTCCCTAATATAACGCAATCAAAAGATTGTAAAAGATGAACATTTATGTATCATTTTGTGCGAATTTCACGATTTAATTTAAATACGAGTATTATATAATTAATCGTATAAAGTGTTCCATCACCATGTATTTGCCAATTTTTTTTATTTTAAAAATGTATTAATTTATAATGGTCAGTATCTCGTCGAGCTACCACCGAGCTACAAGTGGCAAAAGTTGATGTCATAAATTCAGATAGCTGCGACGAATTGTTGAAATGGAGAAGAAACAGAAACTGGCAAGGCTTGACCGACCATCAGATCTGCGCTGGTTATTTACCTGGTGGCATTGATACTTGTCAGGTAAGTGTAGCTATAAAAAAGCGTCTTTACGCTTTATCCTACTTAGCAAAGTAGTTAGAGGGAGAGATTCTAGTGTTAGGACACTCCGTTCCCCACGTTTCACTTCAATTTCAAGATATGACGTATAGTGTGACGGAACTCAACGCCGTTCAGAAGCCAGGAAATGTAAGTAATAGAAAAAAAATACTTCCCCTGAGTTTACAGTACATATTATAATATATGTTTTTTTTTAGGCCAGTCGTGTACTTGTAAACGTAACTGGTTGTGGGTTCGATTCCTACTCGAAATATTTATTTACATTTTTATTTTCATTTCTTCGCTCTGGTGTCTAGGCAAAACGTGGCGTTGAGTTCGGTCACTCAACACGCAATGCCTCCAGAATTCGGTGGAAAGTGGGGAACGGAGTGTCATAACACTATGTTCCCTCCGCCTCCCTGCCGTGTGCGGGATACAGAGTGGAGCTGATGTATAATTAATCGTATAAAGTTAAGTATTAATTTAATTTTCATTTTGTTTGTGTCAAAGGGCGATTCTGGAGGTCCCCTGCAAGTTAAAATCAACTTAACGCTGCAATGGCCAGTGTACTTCCTGGTAGGAATAACATCATTCGGCTACGGCTGTGCGAGAGCGAACATACCGAGCGTGTATACTAGAACTGCCAGTTTCGTTGACTGGATAGAGAGCAATGTGTGGCCAGATATGAAATAAATAAACTTTATTCATTTAGTTTTGTTTTGTTTCTTCATTTTAAATGCTTTGCGGGGATGTAGAAAATTTATGTTTTGATTATTCCATAGATATTAGATGCTATATACATTAGATGCTATATATTTAGGTTTGTATTGAAATGCTTATATTATTTATGAACAATTATTTTAATGATTGAAATAAGAAATTAAGGTTTAAGAATTGAAGTTTAAAAATTATAATTTATTATTAATTATATATTTAATTATATATTTAATTTATAGTTTGCAAGCATTAAGCTGACCTTTCATTTGCGTGAGTGTCTTAAAACATTTAAAAAAATGATCCGTGCCCATCAAAGAAGTCTGGTGGCCACCCCAGATAGAAGACAACATTTACACGAAATTGTTCAAAGGACAGACCGGACCCTCCAAAAAATATCTCTAGAACTATATCAGTTTTATTTGTAGGCAGAAAATTTTCATATACTTTTTATCATTTAACTCATATTCGAGATTTTAAAAGTTCTTACTTATTTTCAATAGAAATATAGTCATTATATTACGCATAACGAAGTATCCCACTTCTCGCCCAACGACGATGCAATTACTTCTTTTTAATTAATACCATCATGCCTACAACCGTCACATTTGCAGTTAGATACCATACCATTACACCGCGATGGCCTCAACATCAAAATAAAACATAAAAAATCCCAAAGAACTATCTGAACCCACTTCACGCCTCTACTTAAGTAAATAAATTATAAGAAACAATCTCTGTGCTTTAAATAATTATTTCAGCTGAATAAAGACAATTGAATAGAAAGAAGGAAATTGTAAACTACTTTGTCAAATGACTATTCCATTTAGGATTCCGTACCTTTTAAGGAAAAAAGCAACCCTTATAAGATCACTTTGTTGTCCATCTATCCGTCTGTCAAGAGGAATATTTGGAGATTTCGAGTTGAAATTTAAATTAAATATTCATATTCAAATTTAAATCATATACTTACAAATATATCTATGGCCAGACGATTTCCTGAAAAAATCGTATTTGTACATTTACTTAAAATACATATTATATTATAAAACGCGTAACTCGACACGATAAGGGAAATCAAAATTAATAGAATATTTCCGGTTGGCCTAGAATTATAAAATTTAGCAGCTAGCATCTGCAGGTAGTAAGTGCTAGTTCAGGAAAAAATCTGAAACTATACAATTAAGGTTAAATCCTAAAAAGTGTTAACCTTAAAAGGGGGGTAAAATTTGGTATTAAAGCCGACCGTTCAAGTGAGGTATTAGATGAAAGGGCTCTGGCTAAGCTGAGCTTGAATTTCAGAAAAAGCTCGAGACCTCCAATTTTTCTACGGAACTCTTGGTGGGCGAGCCAGACTCGCGCTTGTCCGGTTTTTTTAATTTACAAAAGCAGTTTTTATTATTAAATAATATAATAAGTATAAATTATGTGTATGATATTTTTATCCCTTTATGCACCACATGCGATTAAATTTCTAATCACATTTGGTCTGGATTTGAAAACCACAAATAGCCCACTCGAAGGATTGAAATATTTATTTTAATTTCTTCGTTGATTCATTTTCAGTTGAGTTCCGCCAACGTGGCGCTAAGTTCAGTTCAACACGCAATGCCTTCAGAATTCGATGGAAAATGTAGAATGGAGTGTTTTAGCATTTGTGTCCTCTGCCTACCCTGCTATGTCCGGGATACAGCTTGAAACTGTAAAACATATCGATATACTGCGTATATACGCTAAGACATTCAAACCACATTATGACAGTGTTTCAATTGTCCCGATTGAATTTGTAATACGTTACACAAATGTTGACCGAGAAATTTCTTGAAGAGATCTTCAAAATAATAGTTGTACAACTTAGTAACTATATAGACGAAGATTTAGAGGCAATTTTGCCTCTTAAACTTCATTTATATCAAAATCAAAATAGGTATAATATACTTATTTAGAAAACGTATAAAAATTTTTTGAACGCAGCGGGACTCGAACTCGCGCCTCCTGGAAACCGACCAGGACCTGGTCGGTTACCAGGAGGCGCGAGTTCGAGTCCCGCTGCGTTAAAAAATTTTATACGTTTTCTAAATAAGTATTTTTCTTTCCTAAGTGTGGAATAACACTTTAAAAATGTTTAAAAATAGGTATAATATGTTGTAAAATCAACAATATTGAAACTAGTAAATTTTGAAAATTGATCTTTATGTATAGGATGGAATGTTATTTTTATTATGTAACAATAAAAAATGCTTACTTTGATTTTTAACGTTCATACTATAATTATCTGGTTTGTATATGCGGCTTCACCCGCATGGCCAAATACAATATGCAGGCCAGTCGTGGCGCGTGGAAACAAGCATGCAAATAACGTAAACGCGACAGATTGTGAGTTCGATTTCCATTCAAGTAAATTAAATATTTAAAATTCTCTTTTCTTCGCACTGGCGTCGTTGAGTTCCGCTAGTCAGTCTCACCAGAATTCGTCGGAAAGTGGCTTCTGGGTTTCCTCTGCCTACCCTGCTATGTGTGGGATCAAGCGTGATGCTAAACAAAAAAAAAAACGTGCACAAATATGTACGTCACATTCTATGTGGTCAAAGTAATATTGATATCAGGTACATGTGACGTATTTACATCATTCCTAACACAATTGTTTTTTCCCAGTTTGAGTCAATAATTTCTGAGATTAGAGCGCACATCCAAACAAATTCTTTACTTTTATAAATATGATTTGAACACTACAAACTTTATAAACATTTCAATACTACATTGGCACAAGCAGAGTACTTACAAATAAACGTTAATTAAATTATGTCAATTGGTGTATTTTATTATCAATACTGATAATGTTTTTCTCAAAGGTCAAGAATATGGATTCAGCAAATATCATCGTATATACATAGATAATAAAGAAACCAACGCTGTCTGTCTATAGTTTTTAATATTATCTATTAGGGACGGCGTGACTTTACACAAGGTTCTCTCTGTCCGTCTTGCCTTTGTATGGGAGATGCGTGAAAATAAATTATATATATTTTTTTATTTTTGAGTCTGTCCGTGGCACAGGGGCCAAAACATGCAACAAGTTACAGGTTTCATTTCCATTTCCACAATGCCTCGATCGGCGGAAAGTGTCTTAATGAGAACGGAGTGTCTTATCGCTAGGTTCTGGCTTTTCCTATGTCTACCCTGCCAAGTGCTGGATAGCGTAAAAATTATAAAACAAAATAAATTTTACATTGTTCACTTAATTGTCGCGAGTGTAAGAATTTGTATTGCACTTTTATAAAAAATGCTTTAGGTTTAGCAAATCTAATATGACAAAATGCGAATATTTAAACTCAAATTATGAATCATAATGTTTCAGGGAAACCCAACAAAGTTGGGTTTATTTATTCGATAAGCCTAGCAGCTCGCGTTATATTAAATATTTAGTTTAATTAGTTACAGCAAGTATAATGGACAAGTCAAGTGATGTTTCAAAATGTTTCGCTATATAAGGATTGATTTGGGTGAGTTATTATTACAAAAATATATTATAAGATCCAGTTTAGAAGTATTGAGCTATCATATGTTACGATGTCTATATATTATTCATGCTAGTACATACCAGGCCAAACGAGGCGCAGCGGCACAAAGTGTGACTGTAAAACCGACTGGTTATGGGTTCGATCCCCCACTCGAGGAGATGAAATATTTATTTAAATTTATATTTCCATTTCTTCGCTCTGGTGTCGAGGCTAAGTGCGGCGTTGAGTTCCGCCACTCAACACGTAAAGCCTCTAGAATTCGGCGGAAAGTGGAGAATGGAGTATCTTGACATTAGGTTCCCTCCGCCTATTCTGCTGTGTGCGGGATACAGCGTGAAACTGATTTATTTGATTTATATATTTGATTAGTACTTACATACGTATCTATAATCAAGCTAAAGCTAAAGAGAACCTAGTGTTACACACCATTCCTGCAGACATTGAGTGGCGCAACTCAACGCCGCGCTTTCCCTCGTTACCAGAGCGAGGAAATGAAAATATTAAATATTTCCAATTGGGAATCGAACCCATAGCCGTCGCATTAACAGTCGTACGCTTGTGTCTCTGCGCCACGACGGCCTGAGATTGTGAATCAGATATATGCGAAGAACAAATCTATTAACGTGTCTATTACCTATTGTGTAAATACATATTATATTCATCATCCTTTTGGCTATAGATATTTTTGAATCAAATTAAATATTAAAAAAAACATAAGTTTGATTATTTTTACGTTGTTTTCAGCTTATATTTTAGTTTTTACACTCCACGTTCTGGGTGACCAAGTAACTAATGAAGTAGGAACGACAACTGTAAGTATATTTGCGACAATATATCTGGTACCACCACGAAGTATTTTATATTATTATTAAAATATATTTATATATTGACACTCAACACGCAATGAATCCAGATTTTGGGGGAAAGTGGGGAACGGAATGTCTTTACACTAGGTTCTCTCTGTCCACCCTGCTGTATGCAGGATACAGGGAGAAACTGATTTGATTTGATTATATATTTGCCAAATGTTTTGTCATATGAATTGGTTCTCTATAGTATTACTCAACTCCTAACTATCTAACTTACTCCTGATTATATGTATAGGAGATATCTAATTATACATAAAAAAAGAAAGTATCTAATAATAATAATTTTATTTTTGTATTAACACCCGGTCGCCCCTTCGCCTACTTAAAATGCGAAATAATAAAATAATATTTTTTTACCCAAAAAACCGACTTCTTCAATTTTAACCAGGACCCATAATCAGAATCTAACCAAACTTTCATTACACCGCCTTGGAGTAGTTTGATGAAAGTTGATAAAAAAGAATCATGAAAATCGATCGGCGTCATATTGAGTTATTCGTCCACGTCGCTTACATACCTAATGTAAATTTAAGACTTATGTGATTTTCTCATGGATATCATTGTCAGAAATGTACCAAATTAAAATGAGACCACACGGAAAGCACTGGCTTTCAAATAAAAAAAAACGGTTTACCCAGTTAAAAGTTCTGAGGCAACAGATATAAAAAAAATATTCGAATTGATAACTTCTTCCTTTTGACTAATAGGTTGACTCTGACTTCACACTGTATCTTGTTCCCATTAGGACACTTCCGTTACTCGCATTGCGTGTCGAGCGGCGGAACTCAACGTCACACTTTGCCTCGTAACCAGACCAAGGAAATGAAAAACTTAAATAGTATTCAATTACAACAATATCACATTCATTTTTTGAAGATGATTTAAGATAATTTTCAATTTTAGCAAACACGCCCAATATTTGAAGGCACATCTGTGGAAGAAGCTATTAATTATAACATTTACGACGAAAATAATGAATGTAAAGAAATAATCCACAAAGAAAGAAATTTTACTTCACCTGCACGGAGAATTAGCGAAGTCAGTAAGTACTAAGATTTCATTTCTTTTCATATGGCTAAATGACAAGGGAGTTAGCACAATGTGGTCAGATAGTTTTTCCAGACATCGCTAGTTACTTTTTAAAGAAGTGTGATTGTGTTACTTTAAGTAAACGCATAAACGACATGACGAGTAAAGGAGCCTATGGATCTCTGAGGCCTATATTGAGATTATTAGAGACATGTACTATGACTCCGTTTCTATATTTACGACTGCTATTGGCTACACAAACCATGAGAGTGGGGGTCAACCAGGGCCCGGCTCTAATTCCTTTCTTATTAAATATTGTGCTCGATACTGTCTCGGTTCAAATCTAAGACCAGCCTCCATCCAAGGCTGATGATGTATACTGCAGCACTCACTCATAGACGACACTCATAAACACAGCGATGTTGGTGCTTAAAGTGAACCAGCCGTTAAGTTGAAAAAGTGAAAAAATGAGCCAATGATTTACCACCACCACCTAAAACTCATAATCATTGTTTCGATATTGATCAAATGTAACTTTGTAGTACAAGTAGAAGTTTTTTAGAAGTTAGAAGTTATGGATAGGCATTTCTAGATAGTTTTATTGAGTTAGTTCTAAATGGATTTTTTTTTTTATGGAAAAGACAAGGCAAACGAGCGTGCGGGTCACCTGATGGTAAGTGATCACCGCCGCCCACGACCCCGTGCAACGCCAGAGGGGCTACAGGTGTGTTGCCTGCCTGTAAGGTGGATTGGGCATGTACAAAGAAAGATTGCCAAATAAATTTGGCATTTTGAGAGTCGTTACTACTCCAGACTCCTTGAGCGTGAAGGAGTAGGTAGAACAGAACAAGCTGCCAGTTCCCCGCCAGCGTTGTCAGAAAACCAACAAGCCACCCACAGTAGAGAGACAGCCAGCATTTCTTCCATATGTGAAGGGGGTTACAGACAGGATTGGCAACATCTTAAGAAGAGCTTCCATAAAAACCATATTCAAGCCTAACAAGAAAGTGAGCCAATTCTTGAGACCAGTAAAAAGTAATATTCCTTTACAGAGTGCAGGTGTATACAAACTGGACTGTGACTGTGGCTTATCATACATCGGTCAAACAAAGAGAAGCATCGGTGTTAGGGTGAAAGAACACATCTCTGATATCAAGAATGGGCATGTATCGAAGTCAGCTGTGTGTGAGCATACTGTGGATAAACCCAGCCACTACATTAGGTTTGATAAACCCCAAATCCTCACTAAGGAAAACAGATACATTCCTAGAATGATCCGCGAGGCTATTGAAATACAAAAACATCCTAATTTCAATAGAGAGGATGGCTGGAAGCTTTCTACCACCTGGGACCCAAACATAAAATCATTAAAGTCTCAAACCCACCATACCAGAGGGCAAGATACTATCAGCTTATTCTGCAGGAATCCAGGGCAGTACGCGAGGCAATTAAGAAATCGTTGGCGGTAGTTTGATATAGTAATTATGTCAACTGACAGACGAATGCCACCTCAGTCTACCCGTGACCACGGACTACTGCAAAGTGTTCGAAACGTCGGGTTTCCAAAAATGTATAAAAGTACAAAATATACGCGATTAATCCGGTTAAAATAGTTTCATTTAAAAAGTAGGTAGTAGCTTTTCACGTGAACGTAGGTTACAAGGGAAATTCTGGTAGTTACTAAACTTATAAAGGTGTAAAAGGATGTCTTATGAAAGCATATCTCGACAAAATCGAATTGGAATCAATTAATCTGAGCTCGAATGTCGGCGTATGGCGAATTTAATAATAAGTAGCTTCGTGTTCACATCCAAATAACATACATCGGCATAGTCGATGATATAAGACAAGAAACTGCGCAAGCATAATTTCGGTCGGTCTCATAAGGGAGTGAGTACTGAAGACAATTAAGAGAACGAAAGACAAATGTATGCATTTTCTTCTTAAAATGGGACACAAAATGGGACATGTTGCTGTCAAAGAATAAGCCCAAATTTTACTTTGTAGTAATATGCAATTTTAACTCCCGAATATAGGATATTTTCAGTTGAATAGAAAAACGAAAGTCTAATGCAGAATAGCAGCTAGATTACTATTTACAGCTGCGATAGCCGACAGACTAAGACAGATCAATGGTAGAAGAAGAAATGACTCTAGATATGATATTAATAAAAACAAAATAGAAGTAAAGAAAGAACACATGAGGCCAATCGTGGTGCAGCGGCACGATGCGGCACGAACCCACAACCAGTCGGTTTTACAGTCACACACTGTAAAACCGACTGGTTGTGGGTTCGGTCCCCACTCGAGGTGATGAAATATTTACTTAAATTTATATTTCCATTTCTTCGCTCTTGTGTAGAGGTTAAGCGCGGCGTTGAGTTCTGCCACTCAACACGCATGCCTCCAGAATTCGGCAGAAAGTGGGGAACGGAGTGTCTTAACACTAGGTTCCCTCTGCCTGTTCTGTAAGTTCCGCTTCTTATGTATTTACATATATTAATAAATAATCATTCATATTTTATTAAATAATAATTCAAATCCACTACCGTCACGTTTAAAGTCACTTCGCTTCGTCACCACGCTTGTGTCACTGCGCAACGTCGGCCTCTTATGAATCTTAATATATTCAAATTATATTCACTTTAGTCATTTTTAATCGCGCTTTGTCCAAAACAAAAATGATTCACTTAAAGGAAAAGCACAGTTAAAATATTGTGTTATTTCCAAACTAAACGCTAAAGACTTATTATTGACAAAATATCGTTGCATCCACTTTAAAGGTTTGTCATATCAATTTGCTCTTTAGAAAATATATATTTGTTTGAAATATTGGTGTTCGTTAAACAGGATGGACGAACAATTTCGTTGTAAAGAACACTTTGTACCGTTGTTCTTGCATGCCCTATATAAATGTATAAAATAATAAAATGAGAATAAGACGCCTGTAATGGCGCAGGGGCACACATGTGTAAATGCGACTGGTTATGAGTTCCAGACCCACTCGAGGAAATGATATATTTATATAAATTTATATATTTTTTTCTTCGCTCTGGTTTCGAGCCAAACCACGGCGTTGAGTTCCTCCACTCCACACGCACTGCTTCCAGAATTCGACGGAAAATGGGGAACGGAGTGTCTTAACACTAGATTCTCTCTGCCTAACCTGCTGTGTGCGGGATACAATGTGAAGCCGAATTATATCTGATTTAATAAAATGAAGAAAATAGTAGGTACATATGCGTTAGTAGTTACAATTTTTTTAGTATTTCCAAATGGATAAAAAGTGCATAACAATATGATAGACGATCTTTGCCTATTTCATAGAATGGAGGATGTTTCATAGAAAATATTATAGAGAAGAAAACACTTAGCAATTGATGGAGTCGTCGAATCGAGCGTGGGTGTCCATCGCTATGCCGGGTACGGAGCTCAGAGCAGTGCCTCGGACTTTCGATCCAAGTGTAGGTTTAAGGGGCCCGGTCCCTTGAAATGATTTCAAATGATTTCAAATTTTAAATGTCAACTTTGAAGTACGTTTTAATAATATGTATACTTAAAACAAGTTAGGATGGAGAGCGGAGTGTTTTAACACCGTTTCTATAAATAAATCAAAGTAAATAAATAAATCAGCTTTACGCTGTATCCCGCACACAGCAGGGTAGGCAGAGGGACTCTAGTGTTAAGACACTCCGTTCTCCATTTTCTGTAGAATTTTGGAGAACTTAACGCCGCGCTTTCTCTTGACATCAGAGCGAAGAAAATGATTGGGAAATGAGTTATTTTCATTACCTCTCTTTAGTAACAATACTAAGCGTGGCTTAGAGTTCTAGCACTCATTTCATGGAAAAAGAAGAAACGAACAATAGGTTTCCTCTAGCTATATTTGCGAAATTGAATTTAATAACATATTTAAAAAATATATTATTAAATGTAATTTCAAAATTAAAAAAAAAAACAATTGCAATAGTTCATTGGATAACTTAAATTAATACAATTTAAAATCTGTATTGTTTAACATTTCGAGTAAGTAATATCAAATAACATAAAAATATACTTTTAGAGTGCCTGGAATATGTTTGGAGGACTATAATAGAAGAGAACGAGGTTAATTTGAAAACAGATTGTAGTAAGCATTTTTATAATATCCTTTTTTTAGCTTAACAGGATTTAAAATCTATGACTGTAAAGCTGCGGATTAAGTCCGTAGGTTTTGACTTTGAGCGAATCTATAGTAGATAATATTGTAAAGCTGAAGAGTTTATCTAGTCTAGTTGAACGTGTTAATCTCAGGAACTACTGGCGCGAATTGGAAAGTGCGCAGAAGCCCAAGGGTGCGACGCCACGGTTGCGGGTTTGATTCCCACTCAGTGGAATGAAATATTTGATATTTCCATTTCTTCGCTCTGATGTCGAGGCAAAAGCGCAGCGATGAGTTCTGCCACTCAACACGTAATGCCTCCAGAACTCACCAGAAAGTGGAGAACGGAGTGTGTTAGCACCTGGTTCCCTCTACCCTGCTGTGTGCGGGATACAGCGTTAAGCTGATTTATTTATTTATATTTATTTTTTTATTATATAATATCATATATTCTCATTTCTTTATAGGTCTGCTCGTTACTATTGGAGGTCGACCTGCTTTTGAAGGAGAATTTCCCCATATGGTATCTATATATATTAAAAAAAAATATTTGTAAAAACAAAAACCCCGACTGCATAAAACTAAAAAGAAAATAAACAAGTCCAATAATTCATTAGGATTAACAGTCGGGACCTATAAGTAATTCTTCAATCAATAAAATCTTTACCAGGAACCCCGCATAATTTAAAGAGGTCCCGACTGTTAATCCTAATAAACTATTGGACTTGTTTATTTTCTTTTTAGTTTTATGCAGTCGGGTTTTTTGTTTTTACAAATATTTTTTTTTTTAGTTTTATGCAGTCGGGGTTTTTGTTTTTATAAATATTTTTTTTATTTTTTACTTTTTTGTTAGGATTCATTATGGTAATGATAATAAAAATATAGCTTTTTGAAATCCTCCTATTCGAAACGAATTTTTTTTTTACTAAGTCCAATGGCATCCCACAGCCGCCATGACTGTTTTCTTTTAACGTCGCCTATTTAAGGACACTTGGGCTGCTAATACGAATCTAACAATATCTCAATTATGTAAATCCGTTCAGCAGTATTGGAGATATGAGGTAATAAAGAATATTACATACATACAAGATACGCGCGAAAAACATAACCCTTCCTTAGCAGTCGGGAATAACGAAGAATTTAACTTAATCCCAAAACTTAATCAGGGTAACTTTCAAAGATAAGCGCGATATTTTACACTATATCTTAAAATTTAAAGCACCTTGTAAGAGTCTGTCTGTCTGTCAAGACCCTCTATCTCAGTCTACGGCCCGATAAGATTTTCTGATAAAAACATATTTCCATATTAGTTAAGAAAAAGGTATGGCCGTTTATATCACAAAAACGCGTATTAAGTGAAACAATATTTATAGGGTACTTCGGTTACCTACTATTATGAAATTTGGCAGCTAAAATTAACAGGTAGTACTAGGTCATGAAAAAATCTGGAAACTATACATTTGTGGTTAAATCATAAACAAAAAAACGCCTATTTCGACACTACAAACGGAGTCAACATTACTAGGGTACTTCTAGTTAACCTATTATGAAATTTGGCATCCTGCATCTACAGATAGTACTAGTTCAGGAAAAAATCTGAAAACTATACATTTATGTTTAAATGTTTAAAAATTATAGCCTTAAAATGGGGGCAAAATTTGGTATTAAAGCCGCTAATTTCAGAAAAGAAAAGTTCAAGAACTCCAATTGTTTACGAAACCCTAAGTGGGTGAGCCCGACTTGCCCTTGTCCGGTTTTTTTTTGTATCTTCACGCTCTATCCCGCACATAATATAATAGGCAAAGGGAACCTGTGAACCAAACATGTGTGTTGTGTGATGTTAAGACACTCCACTCCTCACTCTTCGCCAAATTCTAGAAGCATTGAGTGTTGAGTAGCGGAACTCAACGCCACACGTTGCCTCCTTACCGGACCGAAAAAATGAAAATATTAAATATTTCATTTCCTCGATTGGGAACCAATCCCACAACCTATCGCAGTTACAGTCACACACTTGTGCCCCTGCACTACTATTAGCAAAAAATGGTTCTTTCTACCAAATTATTGACATAAATTAATTACGATTTCAGGGTGCTGTAGGCTGGAGATCAGCTTACAGCGGTGATGAGTACAAATGGGTGTTTAAATGTGGAGCATCATTAATAAGTAAAAAGTTCATGGTTACAGCAGCACATTGTTCTTACATATCTTCAAGAGATGCAAGCGTGAGGCATCGTGAACCTGAAGTTGTTAAGATTGGTGATAAATTTTTAGTACAGGTTCATTTTATATTCTTTTTTCTCTCGTCTGATTCCTTATTGAAAAGTTAGCACTGTTTTAGTAGAAAATTCATGCTAATATTATAAAGGTAAGAAATTTGATTGGTTCAACCTAACCATGCTAATCTCAGGAATTACTAACTGGAATTGAAAAATACTTTTTATGTTAGACGGTTCACTCGAGTATGTAAATTGTTTAATATTTTCATTTCCTCGCTCTGGTAATAAGGAATAGCTCGGCATAGATTTTACGCTACGTAGGTTTGCTAATATAAGGAAGTTATATATGTCTAAAACATGTGCATAATATTAAAAAAATACAATTTCAGAATGGAGACTATCCCGACCTATACCGAGTTAAATCGTATTTGGGATATCGAGATATGGCAAGTAGCAGTTAATATCCTTTTTTAAAAATATTGGCCTCTGTCTCAGACAGACTGTCTGTGTCTAGTTTGACTGACTGGGTGACTTGGCGTGAGTGACTGAGTTCTGCCATTCAACATACAATACCTCAAAAAATGCGTGGAAAGGGGAGTGTCTTAGGGCTTGGTTCCCTCTGACTATATTTTGGATACACCGTGAAGCCGCAAGAATAAACGTTAACCTTCTTTGGCATGAACTCTGAGGAGAACCTTATGGATTGTATTGTATACCAAATGACTATTTTAGGGTTTTCTTTATACGACTGCGACGAGCCCTAAAACGAGTGTTATGTTTTAATCGTGTATGACTCGTATGCTCATTCCAACTGCTGAACTATACGCCATCTGTAAAGTTTTAACTATCCGTCAATTATTTGTTCTTCGCTCTATTTTACGGAGACATAGATTCACCCCTTTTGACCCGGAGACTATTTGCAGAAAACGCAGAGTTGATGAGATTTGCTTAATAGAGTTACGATGCAAAGTCTCTTCAAATCGCCAATTTTATTACCTAAGCCCCATATTATATAATACTATAAATAAAGAATTAAAAATATATCCCCTAACATTGCATCAATGTAAAGTTAAACTAACCGACTGGTTATTAAATTTAGATTATGATCAGACAGAGAACCTATTGGTCATATTGCTTGATATCGAGGGATTCATTATACGTACGCACACACACACACACACACACACACACACAAACACACACACACACACACACACAAACACACACACACACACACACGCGC